>RJWK010069518.1:0-11123 GCA_004363435.1 Platanista minor | reverse complement strand
AGAGACGGGAGGGATGCAGCCTCAAGCCTGGGGACGCCTGGAGCCCCCAGAAGCCGGAAAAGGCAGGAAGAACCTTATCCTGGAGCCTATGGAGGGACTTCCATCCGGCAACATCTTGATCTCAGAGGTCTGGTCTCCAGGACTGAGGGAGGATGAATTCCTGTTGTTTTAAACCACCCAGCTTGTGGTCATTTGTTACAGAAGCCACAGAACGGTCACACAGACCCAGCTCTGTAGGATCCTGGAAGTGCGGGTCTCACTAAAGGCAGATAAGATAGAGGCTGGATTGCAGAACCCCTTAGAGTCAGCACTGGGCCCCAGAAATCCTAAAGCAGTGGCTGGACACCAGAATGTGGAGGGGTCAGTTGGAAGCCCATCCCTAAGGGTGCCGGCTGCACACGGCCTCCCCAGGTGTTTACGCCTGTACATGTTGGGGATAAGTATTTCCGTCCTGAATCAGGACCTCTGACGTCACCCTTCACGTTGCTAATTAAGAACCCACCAGTTACACAGAGGAAAACCCCATCAGGGCACTTGCTCCAGTGGTAAACAATTCTGAAGTGGGTCAGAGGTGGGGAATCGTCTCCCATGCAGCCAGCAGCCCCCCCGCAAGGAGCGTCCTCATTGCAAAGCTGGGGGACCATGTTGAGGCATCTCTGAGTAAACGTGAGCTGAGCCCCAGGCCAGCTGCGGCTGCACTTTTCCCACCCTTCCCAGGTAAAACACCGGAATGTCTGCAAGGACTTGAAAGCCTAGAGGAAGGGCCGTGGAGCCACACCGGCGACAGCACGCAGGCCGACTTGGTGCCTGCAGGCCAGCCAGGAGGGTCCTGGCCCCGGGCGCTCTTCTGGAAGCTTTCCATTTCCCTGCCTGACGTACCCCTCCTGTTCCGGCCCCCACTGCTTTTGTCCTTCCTCACCTCTGCCCGGGGAGCAATTCCAGCGGCAGGTATGGGTGACACATCCTCTTCTTTAGCAGGTGACAGGCAGCCTGGCAACTCCTGCAGAAAGTCCAGCAGAGCCCCCCTCACACCGGGCCACCCACAAAGCCGTGGCCCCTCACTCCCTCCCACCAGCCCAGCCCCGAGACTGCTGACGGGGCAGAGAATATGGCGTCAGGCACAGCTGCAGGGGCTCTTGCTGCCTGGAGGGGTGTTTATATTGACCTCAACCCAGGCACACCTGGGGGCGGGGCTGGCCGGCAGGGTCAGGCTGCCCAGCTCAGCCAATCCTCGCCGCTCAGGGGCTCAGAGTTGCAGAAAACGGGCCTTGCTGCACCAGCCAGGTCCAAGGAACAGGCGTGGGGTCCTGAGGGTCAGGATAGACACGGGGCTGCAGCTCTGGCTTATTTTCTAATCATTTTAACTGGCCCATGAGTGGGGGACAATTTCAAAAAGACCCTCTCCTCACAAGAGGAATCCAGGAGTCAGGGAGAGGAGGGGTGTTGGGTGGAGACAGAGGCCTGATGCCCCGGCTGCAGTGGAAGCCTCTGGAAGACCCAGTGGAAGGAGGCCGCACAGAGTGAAGCCCAGCATCACAGACCTGCCCAGGAGCTGCTGTTTGTCAGTTCAGGTTCTGCTCTGAGGGGCTCTGTGTCAGCCCTGACAGGTGGGCTGGGGGTGCTCTGCAACGAGGGCTACGTGCATGGTTCCTATGTGCCCAGCCCTGCCGGGTGCCTGCCCAGGGGAGCTCCATACGCTGGGAGGGACCTGCCCACGTGAGCCCCGTGGGCTGCTGGGTGCCTGCCCAGGTGAGCTCTGTATCCTGGGAGGGGCCTGCCCACATGAGCCCTGCATCACCCTTCCCAGGAGGGAGGGGGTAGGGAAACCCTGCATGACCTCTGAGGCCCTAAGAACACTGGACTGAGGCTGAGTTCAATTTGAAACAGTGAGGGACCAGAGCAGACACTTCATTCATCTTCTATCAGGGCTCAGGGCTGGAGGAGCAGAAAACAACGGCTAAGCTCAGCCTTGACCCTAATCCCGACACTGATCCTCACCCTAAACTCTGATCCTGACCCTAAGCCCTGACCTAACCTTAGCCCTAACCCGTACCCTAAACCTGTACTTTATCCTAACTCATACTCTACCTATATCCTACCTGTACCCTAATTCTAGCCCATGTCCTAACACCCACTCTCACACAGGATCCTAACACCCTGAGACCAAAACCATAAACCTTAAGCAATAAACAAAACCACAACCATAACCAAAACCATAAACCATAAAATGTATTCATTAACCATATGCATAAATAAGTCATAACTGTAAACATAACCATAAGATGTAAACCATAACAGCAACCATAAACCATACACAGCCCCAGCCCTAATGCTAACCCTCCAAACCACTAACACCAAGCCAAATCTAATCAAATTATACAAATACATCATAAAAAAGAAAATTACCCCAGTATACCTTATAAAGATGAATGTAAAAATCTATCACAAAATAATAGCAACAGGAAACCAAAAGAACATTAACTGGATAATGCCATAAGTAAGTATCTCTACACCAGAAATTTCAGGTTGTTCAACATATTAAAATTAAGCAATGTATGTGTATGTATAACTGATTCACTTTGTTGTGGAGCAGAAGCTAACACACCATTGTAAAGCAATTATACTCCAATAAAGATGAAAAAATAAATAAATAATAAATAAATAAAATTAAGCAATGTAATAAACCACAATAAAAGTGTGAAGTAGGGCTTCCCTGGTGGTGCAGTGGTTGGGAGTCCGCCTGCCGATGCAGGGGACGCGGGTTCGTGCCCCGGTCCGGGAGGGTCCCACATGCCGCGGAGCGGCTGGGCCCGTGACCCGTGGCCGCTGAGCCTGCGCGTCCGGAGCCTGTGCTCCACAACGGGAGGGGCCACAACAGTGAGAGGCCCGCGTACGGCAAAAAAAAAAAAAAAAAGAAAAAAGTGTGAAGTACAACACATGATCATATCAATTAATGCAGAAAAAGCTACAATCAAAACCAAGTGTTATTTCATGATACAAACACTCAAGAAAACAGGAATAAAAGGAAATTTGTTCAATATGGAAAAGAGTAGTACAAAAAGCCACAGCAAACAACATGCTCAATGTTAAAGACTGAAAGATTTACTCCTGAAATCCGGAACGAGGCCAGGAAGCTGGTCTTCATCATTGTTACTCAATAGGATGCCGGAAGTCCTACCCAGAATCTTGAGGAAAGAAATAAGAGGCATCCATGTGTGAACGGAAAAATTCAAACTGTGTCTCTTCACAGAACACAGATCACATATATAAAACTACCTATAATGAACAAAAAATTATTTAAGCTAGTCAACTAATGCAGCAAAGTTACAGAAGAAAATATCAATTCACAAAAATCTATCTTATATGTATACACTAGCAATAAATAACCTGAAAAAAGCATTTATGATAACAATTTCACTGTAAATAATGTCAACGTCAATATTTAGGAATATATTTAGTCAAGGTACAAGACTTGTTTTATGTGTGTAAATTTGTATGTTTGAAATTACTGGAAAGTAAAGTACTTTTCAAAACACCATGTCAATAGCATGCCAGAAAAGCAGAGAAAACATCGAACTTCCATATAGAAGCCAAGCTTTACCCAGATCCAGTTCACCCAAAGTCCACACGTCATTTAGAGGCACTGTGGGAAGGTTATATTAGGAGCCACTGTCCGCCGTGTTGTGGACCACCTGGATATGGTAGAAACAGTGGGATTTTGGAATTCCAATTTTCCACTTCATTCCACAAAAAAAACTATTAGAACTAATAAATGAATTCAGTAAAGTTGCAAAATCAATACACAGAAATCAGTTGCATTTCCAAACACTAATAATGAACCATCAGAGGGAGAAAGAAAGCAACCCTATTTACAACTGTATCAAAAAGAACAAAATAGGGCTTCCCTCGTGGCGCAGTGGTTGGGAGTCCGCCTGCCGATGCAGGGAACGCGGGTTCGTGCCCCGGTCCGGGAAGATCCCACGTGCCGCGGAGCGGCTGGGCCCGTGAGCCGTGGCCGCTGCGCCTGCGCGTCCGGAGCCTGTGCTCCGCAACGGGCGGGGCCGCGACAGCGAGAGGCCCGCGTGCCGCAAAAAAAAAAAAAAAAAAGAACAAAACACCTGGGAATAAAGTTAACCAAGGAAGTGAAAGACCTGCACACTGAAAACTTAAAGACATTGAGGCAGAAATTGAAAAAGACACACCAATAAATGGAAAGATTACCCTGTTCTCATGGAACGGAAGAATTAACATTGTTAGAATATGCCTTCTGCCGAAACAGCGAGTGCAGGCCCTCCCGAAACGCCACGGTATTTTCCACAGAAACAGAGCAAATCCTCCTAAGACGCGTGTGGAGCCACAAAGGACCCCGAAGAGCCAGGGCGACCCTGAGGAGGGAGAACGGGCCGGAGGCACCTCCCTCCCTGACTTCACACTACATGGCGAAGCTACAGTCCCCAAAACAGCGCGAAACTGGCTCAAACAGGCGCACAGCCCAGAGGGACGGGACGCAGAGCCCAGAATCCACCCTGCGCGGGCGGGGTCCGTTCATTTACGACAAGGGGGCCCAGGACACACCGAGCGGAAGGGCAGCCCCACGGTAAACGGTGCGGGGAAGACTGCACGCCCCATAAGCCACGCGGCTCCACCGCGCACCAGCCCGACCAAAAAGCCAGCTTTGCACACCAAGCCCTTCCGGCTCGCATGAAGACGGACCCCCTGAGCCGTCAGTCGCCCCCAGGAAGCTTCTCCCCACTTTTCCTCACTGTCTCCTCACCTTTTCCTCCGGCGTCGCCTGCGTCCTCAGGAAACCCAGCTCCCGTCAGCGTGGACGCAGCCCCACGTTGTCCTGAAGCCGAAACCCCAGCGAGTCCGGAGGAGACTGAGCTCCTGTCAGCAGAGGCGTCCCAGCCGCAGCCCCGGCCGTGCCTGAGGAGACACAGTCCCCTCAGCTGCGCTCAGTGCCGCGTCCGCGGGGAAGGCGCATGCGCTGTGAGTCAGAGGCCGGGGGGGGGGGGGGGCGGTGCTCAGCGCCACCCTGTGGTCGGTGCGGGAAGTGGTCGGTCGCTGGAGACAGCGCCCCCTGCTGGCAGAATCGCTGAATCTGTTAAACCGTGGAAATTCAATTCAACCGTTTGAATTTCCGGAGACAAATATCCCAAAAGTTTTCGGAAAACAGGGAACAATTAACTGAGAAAGGAGAAGAGGCTGGAGGCAACTCCCTACTTGACTTCACACACTGTTGAAAATCTACAGTCGCCGAAACAGTGTGGAATTGGAACGAAAACAGGCGCAGGGACCAGAGGAACCGGAGAGAGAGCCCAGAATTCAACACGCAAGGATGGGGTCAGTTAATTTATGACAAAGGGCCAAGGACACACCGAGGGGAAGGACAGTCCCTACCGTAAACAGTGCTGGGAAAACTGGACACCCCATAACTCCAACAAATTGGAAACCATTTGGAATGCAATGAACGTAGATGCAAACTTTTACGACTTACACCAAATTCACTCAAAGTTATTCACAGACAAAATTTAAATACAAAACTATCCAAAATTATGGAAGCAAACATAGAAGACAATTGACATGAGCTTGAATTTGGTCGCGTAGATCATGAGCTTTGGAGTTTTAACACACAACACAAAAAGGCAATCTACAAAGAAAAACAAGGAATACTGTGGACTTTATAAAATTAAAGATATCTACTCCATGAAAGACCTTATTCAGAAAATCAAAAGACAAGTGACAAACTGGGAGAAAAAGATTTGCAAACACACATCTGATGAAGGATTTGTCTCAAAACATGCGAAGAATGCTAACACAAACAACCCCATGAAAAATAGGGAAAGATCTGACTGGACACCTGGCCAAAGAAGATACACAGACAGTACACAGAACTATGCCCAGGACTAGGGGGCAGAAAAACAATGGTCCAGCTCAACTCTCTGAGCCATTTGTGGCCGTGGACTACCCCTGTCCTTCCTGGAGGCCTCAGAGGGATGGAGAAGGAGGAAGGGGAAGAGGGCCCGTTATGCTTAAACCTAACCCTAACCCTGACCATTCTCACCACTTTCATTCGACATGGTCTAAGAAGTCCTAGCCATAGTAATCAGATTTTAAAAAGAAATAAAAGGAATCTCATGGCAGAGGAAAAAGTAAAACTGTCACTCTTTGTAGATAACATGATACTCTATACAGAAAATCTTGAAGATGACACCCAAAACCAAATAGAACTCATCAGCAAGTTCAGTTAAGTTGCAGGATACAAAATTAATCTACAGAAATTGGTTGTATTTCTATGCACTCGCAACAAACTGTCAGAATGAGAAATTAAGGAAACAACCCTGTGGGCAATGACATTAACAAAGATAAAATACCTAGGAATACACCTAACCCAGGAGGTAAAAGACCTATAATCAGAAAACTGGAAGACATTGATGAAAGAAATGAAGATGACACAAACAAATGGAAATATATACCGTGCTCATGGATTAAAAGAATCCATATTGTTAAAATGATTCCACACCCCAAGGCAACCTAGAGATTGGATGCCATTTCTATCAAAATACCAATGGAATTTTTTTGGAGAACTAGAACAAGGAATTCTAAAATGTGTATAGAAACACAAAAGAACCTGAATAGTCAATACAATCTTAAGAAAGAAGCACAAACCTGGACATATCACGCTCCCTGATTTCAAACTATACTACACATCTAGAATCATTAAGACAGTGTGGTACTGGCACAAAGGAAATACACATAGAGCCATGGAATAGAATTGAGAGCCCAGAAACAAACCCACACTTCTACAGTCAATTTATCTATGACAAAGGAGGTAAGAATATACAATGGGGAAAATATAGCCTCTTCGATAAATAGTGTCGAGAAAACTGGACAGCTACATGCACAAGAATCAAACAGGAATCTTTTCTTATACCATCTACAAAATAACCTCAAAATGAATCAAATACTTCAATGTAAGACCTGAAGCCGTAAAACTCCTAGAAGAAAACATAGGCAGTACACTCTTTGACATCAGTCTTGGCAATACTTTTTGGATCTGCCTCCTCAAGCAAAATAAACCAGTGGGACTCCATCCAACTGAAAGGCTTTCCAGCAGCAGAGGAAACCATCCACAAAAGAAAAGGCAGCCTACTGAATGGGAGAAATATTTGCAAACCATATATCTGGTAAGTGGTTCATACATAAAATAGACCAAGAATTCATTCACACAAGTCAACCTCCAAAAAAACAAAAACCCAATTAAAAAATTAGCAGAAGACGGACCATGTTTCCAAAGAATATATACAGATGGCCAAAAGACACATGAAAAGATGGTCAGCATCATTCATCATCAGGGAAATGCACGTTCAGACAACAATGAGAGTATCACCTCACACCTGAAAGAATGGCTATCATCCAAAAGACAACACATAACAAGTATTGCCAAGGACATGGAGAAAAGGGAACTCTCATTCACTTTTGTTGGGAATGTTCATTGGTACAGCCACTATGGGAAACAGTATGGAGGCTCCTCAAGAAATTAAAAATAGACCTACCATATGATGCAGGAATTATACTTGGGGGTATCTTTCTGAAGGAAACAAAAACACAACTTCAAAAATATATACGCACCCTTATGTTCATGAAGCCTTTATTGACAATAGTCAAGATATGGAAGCCACCAAACTATCCATCAATAGACAAATGGATAAAGAAGGTTTCATATATATATATATATATATATATATATATATATATATATATATATATGAAAACTGGACACACACACATACACACACTGGAATATGACTCAGCCATAAAAAAAGAATGAAATCTTGGGCTTCCCTGGTGGCACAGTGGTTAAGTATCCTCCTGCCAATGCAGGGGACACGGTTCGATCCCTGGCACAGGGAGATACCACATGCCACAGAGCAACTAAGCCCGTGCGCCACAGCTACTGAGCCTGCGCTCTAGAGCCCACGAGCCACCACTACTGAGCCCGCGAGCCACAACTACTGAAGCCCGCGCGCCTAGAGCCCACGCTCCGCGACAGGAGAAGCCACCACAGTGAGAAGCCCGCGCACCGCAACAAAGAGTAGCCCCCGCTCGCCACAACTAGAGAAAGCCCGCGCACAGCAGCAAAGACCCAACACAGCCAAAAATAAAGACAAATAAATTAATTAAAAAAAAAAAAGATGAAGTCTTGCAAGAATGTGAATGGACCTAGAGGGCATTATGCTAAATGAGATATAGCAGACAGAGAAAGAGAATTACCTTATGATGTCACTTATATGTAGAATCTATAAAACAAAACAAATGAGGAAACACAACAAAACAGAAATGGACTCATGGATGCCAAGAACATGCTGGTGGTTGCCAGGTGGGTCGGTGGAGGGATGAGCTCAATAGGTGAGAAAGATTGAAAGGTTCCAAATTCCAGTTATAAAACAAACGTCTTGGGGTGTGATGTACAGCATAGGGAACAGAGTCCATAATACTGTAATAACACATTACGGTGACAAAAGGTAACTAGACTTATCTTGGTGATTATTTTGTAGTGTATAAAAATATCAGGTCACTATGTTGTATACCAGAAAACTAATACATAATAATTGCCCATCAAGTATACATCAATTTTTAAAAAGAAGAAAAGGTAGTATCTTAAAAAAAAAAAACAATAAAAAACAAAAAAAAACAGAGTGTTGGGGAATTCCCCAGTGGTCCAATAGTAAGGACTCCACGCTTTCGCTGACGAGGGAGCGGATTCGGTCCCTGGTCAGGGAACTAAGATCCCACAAGCTGTGCGGCTCAGCCAAAAAAAAAAAAAGTGTAGTGAGATAAAGAGCGGAGGTCAGATGAAACTATGAAAGGATGCAGGTTGAAAGGCCATCTGTGAAAGTGTCTGCTGAAGTTTGACTCTCAAGTGGCCCAGACAAACAGGACTTGAAGAGAAGCAGCCATGTGATGCTACTGGAATGTTCATTTGTTTCTTTGTTTAAATAGGGTTGATTTTTTTTTTAAAGAAGTTTTGAGTTCACAGCAAAATTGGGCAGAGTACGGAGAGGTGCCACGTGCCCCCTGCTCTGCTGTTACTGCTCTCCATCTAACCCCTCCCCACCCACACAGGTGCTCAGAGTTTCCCTCTCCCCAACTATCCTATCAACATTCTGGGTGTTGGTCACTATCGATGAATCTACATGGACACATCATGATCACCAGAGTCCAGAGTTTACACTAGGGTTCACTCCTGGTGTTGCACAGTCTATGGGTTTTGACAAATGTATCTCGCCATGGATGTATCACACTGACTAGTTTCACTGCCTTAAAAATCCTCTGTGCTCAACCTGCTTATCATACCCCACCCCTCACCCCTGCCACAAATCCCTGGCAACCCACCCTTTCTGTGGTTTGTCTTTTCCCAAATGTCATATGTAGTTGGTACCCTAAGCTATGCCACCTTTCCAGACTGGCTTCTTTCAGTGACTGATATGCACTTAAGGTGCCCCTCCCATCTCCCATGGCTCCTTCTCTCTCTCATTTCTTTTCAGTGCAAAGAACATTCTGTTGCATGGATGGAGCCCAGTCTAAGTGTCCAATCACCTCCTGAAGGACATCTTCGTTGCTTCCAAGTTCTGGCAGTTATGAATAAAGCTGCTGTAAACGTCCAGGTGCAGGTTTCTGTGCAGATGTAAGCATTCGACTCATTTGGGTCCACTGATACCAAGGAGTTTGAGGACTGGATCGTATGGTAAGAATGTGTTTCATTTTGAAAGACACAGCCCATGTTCACAGAGTTTCTGAAGATGGTAGCTGAGAGCATGTCAGCGTGCTGAGGAATCAAGCCAACGAAGGAGGTAGAATTCAAAGATGCTGGCAGGGAAGATGTGGCCGAGGCAGAACCTGACCTCCACCCCCTTAGAGCTGAAGGCTGGTCCTGAGAATTAAACGGACACGAGACAGATTCACAGGAGGGAACCATATACATTTATTTCCCACAAGTTTTACCTGACCCAGGGCGCCCTCTAAGGAAATGAAGAAAGACCCAGAGAAGGGGCGAAACCTAAATTCTTTTCTGTTGGGTTGAACAGAGAGGCGACTGTGGGAAAGGAACCACACTATGTGGGGAGGCTGAGAATTATGCTGCGCAAGGTCTGTCTGTACAGAATTCTCTCACTCTCCACTCTCTGCCCTTGACGATCACAATGTCACTCTCCTTCCAGCAGAGGGAGCACGTCTTCCTGGGGGGAGCGGGGGGACGTGTGATCTGCTGCTTCCAGGAAGAAAGAGGAGGTTCAGCACGCCCTTCTTGAACCTGCTTTATTGGGGGGCGGGAGGTGTTTGTTGGTTTGTTTTGGCTTTGCTTTGTTTTTTGAAGTGTGCGGCACGCGGGCCTCTCCCTGTTGTGGCCTCTCCCGCTGCGGAGCGCAGGCTCCGGACGCGCAGGCGCAGCGGCCACGGCTCACGGGCCCGGCCGCTCCGCGGCACGTGGGATCTTCCCGGACCGGGGCGCGAACCCGCGTCCCCCGCGTCGGCAGGCGGACTCTCAACCACTGCGCCATCAGGGAAGGGAAGCCCCGTGGATTCCTTTACATCTAAGTCCTTTACCTGGAGTCTGGCTTCTGACAGGAGGAGGGACGCATGTTTCTGACATGACGGGCCGGGCAGGCAGAGGAGGATAAGATGGGTGCGGGCCAGTGCCTGTTCTCTTCTCATGTGTTGGGAAGACGATTCTGCTCTTGCCAGATGGGGTCTAACTTCTCCATGAACGATCTAGCAAGATACCAGCTGACAAGAGGAAGAGTAAAGGTCAGAAGAATGTAGACAAGATGCTGGGGTCTCCTGAGCAACGATTTCATCAGAGGTGCATGCACATCCCTGGTCTCTGGACCACCATGTTTATGGCCCATTTGGTGTGTGGGTCATTTTCAATGTACGGTGGTACCATCAGGCCACTTTGGGGTACTGTCTCCGGCTCACCTGAGTGGTGCCGTCATGCCCACATAAGACGGGGCTCACCCAGGGATGGCATGGTGCCAGAGAAAGGGAGACAGTGGTATGTCATTGAGCTTAAGGTATTTCCAAGACAGTGGCTCTCTGAAGTGGCTGAGGCAGGAGGGAAGCTG
>RJWK010069517.1:0-11119 GCA_004363435.1 Platanista minor | reverse complement strand
AAGGAGAACAAAGAGAAAGGGGAGGGAGAGAGAGGAAGAGAGTTGGGAGTTGCAATAGACATGGTTTTTATGATTTTCCTTTCACTTTCTTCAAACAAACACCTTTAATAAGAAAAACAGTTAAAGTTCCACAACCCACCTACCTGATAGGGCCAACATAACCAATCTAACTCAAAATCACCACCTTAAGTCTAAGCCAGGTCATCCTACTTCTCTTGCTTCAATTGAATCTCTTACAAAAATTAAAAGCACGGAAATGGCAAATGATCAAAATAACCAATAATAGAGAAATCCTTAGATGAACTACGGTATAAACATACAGTGAATACTCTGGGGGGGGTTTGTTGTAGAATATTGACAGCCTGTGAGATGTCCATGATGTATTAAGTGAGGAAAGCCAGTTACAGAGGGGCATGAAATGCGATCCTAAAGCATTCCAGTCTCGCTAGCTTTTTTCAGTTTCTCAAAGCAGCTGTAATCCCTCCGCCACAGAGCCTTTGCATCTGCTGTTTCTTCTTCCTAAAATTCTCTCCTTCTGACCCCTTTACCTGGTTAACTGTTTTTTATCTCTGCGTCTCAAATCAAAGCCCAACTCTCTGTCAGCATTTAAGTTTATATGCTTTATTAGTAGTAATACTTGTTTTTGATTACTCTCTGTGCCCTAGATGATAAGTTCTGCAAGAACAATGAATGGTGTGCTTTCACTCACCATGGCATTTCCAGAACCTTAAAACATAAGAGAGAACTTAATAAATATTTATTGAATGAGCCAAAGTTAACTTCTGTATCCATAAAATGATACAACCTTAAAACCTTTATTACAGAGGTGTCCTATGTTTCTGAATACATGAATGAAAGTCAGATTTATTTCAAATTGATTAAATTTATTTTCAAATTGATTAATATGGCAAAATTTTCCAGATTGATTGAGGAGATAATTCATTGTAATGAGAGAACCTTGAAGTCTTGAGATTAAGGTCTTTTCAGGATGGAGCACAGATGTGGAAATAGCACCCATGAGGAATATTTAGTGATGCAGGTCCTATATTTAGACAGTAAAATCATAGCATTTTAAAGTTCAAACTGCATTTCATTACAAAACTGAAGCCCAGAGACATGACATGACCTGCCCAAGGTTGCACAGTGAGGCCAGCTCAGGACCTTTTAACCCAGTGCTCATCCCACACACCTCGAGATATAAAAGAGCAGAATAAACTCCCAATTCCAGTTGTGGAATCACTAGAAACCCGGAGGAGGGATAAAACAGGAAGGTAAAATAGTGAAAAGAAATTCTAGATTTAGGAATGTCTGAAAATATCCAGTAGAGTGGTGGGCAGAGAATCCCAGAATAATACCAGGCAGGTCTTTAGCCTAATTTCTTCTCTGCCTAAACAGTGACTAGCTTTTTAAAATGAGAAATTGATATTTGTGTGTGTGTGTGTGTGTTTGCTGATGAAATGGTCTAGGTGGCACCACTGAGTCCTCAGTGTTCAGCACGATGCCTGGCACAAGGTGGTTGCTCAAAACATGTATGTCAAGTGAATGAATGAGTGAGTGAAAGAAAGAGCAGACAGGCCATGCTCATACTCCCCTGATTCACCCACTTGTCTGCCAGCGGGAAAAATCACTCATACTGTGGTAGGCTGAACGGTGCTCCCTCCCAAAAAGATATCCAGATATCCACATCCTAATCCCTGGAGCCTGTCGATGTCATTATATATGGAAAAAAAAATTTTTTGCAGATGTGATTAACTAAAGGGTCTAGAGATGGGGAGGTTATCCTAGCTTATCCAGGCGGGCTCTAATGCAGTCATGTGTATCCTTATGAGAGGCTGGCAGAGGGGTATTTGATACACAGGCATGAGATGAGAAGTCAGAGTGACCACAGCCAAGGGGTGCAGCAGCCACTAGAAGCAGGAAGAGGCAAAGAATGGATTCTCCCCTAGAGCCCCTGGCGGGAACGCTGTCCTGCCAACACCCTGGCTTTGGCCCAGTGATGCTGTAAGGTAATAAATTCTGGTTGTTTAAAGCCACTAAGTTTGTGGTAACTCGTTACATCAGCCACAGGGACAAATTTTGGTCCTGGGAAGTGAGATGCTTCTGTAACAGATACCTAGGAATGTGGAAGTGGCTTTGGCACTGGGTGGTGGGGAGAAGCCGGAAGAATTTTTGATACGCATGATAGGAAAAGCCTACACTGCCTTAAATAGACTTTTGGTAGAAGTGGGTGTTAAAGGTGCTTCTGGTGAGGACTCGGGAGGAGGTAAGGAGCAAGGAGAGAAAGGCTGTATTTTCTTAAGAGAGCACACGTTATTATTAGAAACAGAATGCTGGTAGGTATTTGAACCTTAAAGGCCCTGCCAGTGAGGGCCCAGAAAGAAATGAGGAAAATATTTTTGGAAACTGGAGGAAAGGGGATCCTTTGTTATGCAGTAGCAGGAAGTCTAGGAAGTAATTCTTCTAGCAGGAAGTCTGAATTATGTCCTATAGTTATACGGAAAACAGAACATATAAGCAGTGAACTTGGATATTTTGCTGAGATTTCCAAGCAACGTATTGGATGTGCAACCTCGTGTCTTCTTGTAGTTTATGGGAAAATTTGAGAGGAAAGAGATAAATTGAGGTAACTGTTAAGGAAAAGTGAGCCTGGACTTGATGATTTGGGAAAATTTCAGCAAATCCACATGGTAAAAGATGCTAAAATTAGGAGATTCACCATTAGAAAAGCACATTCCCAAAAGAAAGCCACAGGTGTAGCTGGACAGTCATTGGCTAGTGCCTTGGAAGGATGGAAAGGTTAGAGTTTCCCATCACACAGAGGGTTCCCTGACGACCAGTGGAGCCCCTCAGTCATCTCAGCAGGAGCCGGGAATAGGGATGACATCATCAGAAAAGGTCTGTGGAGGAGGCTTTGTCTAATAGCCTGAATCCCCTTAACATACACGGGAGATTCAAAAGGTTTTTGAGCTTGTTATATAAGCAGACATGTTGCCAGATTGAATCAGAAGGGACAACGACAGGACAAGACGAAAGAAGGCTGATAGACTCCCCAAATTCTACAGGCAGGACACAGGATAATTATTTCTGTTTTTCTGAAAGCCAGCCAGTTTGTGATAAGTTGTTGCAGGAACAAGAGTTCATACTCACAGGAAACTAATACACATTCGGTGCTAAACAAGACATTTTTGCTCTTTAATTAAAGCAAGTCATTATTAACATTAACTACGTCAAAATTAAATGTTGAACAGGGAATATTCATAACATATGTATCAGGCATAAAGAATGCCTATAAAACAAACACCCATGTACCCACCAACCTGTTTAAGAAATAGAAATAACCATTACCTGAGAGTCCCCTGTGTGTCTCTCTGAGAGCATATTCCTCTGTCTTTCCTGCAGAGGTAACTACTATCTTGAATTTTGTGTTTATCCTTTTTTCTTAATTTTTTAGATGTGTATCTTTACGTTTATTTTTTAATTTTGCATGGTTTTAAATTATATAAAGGAGATCCTATTATAAGTTTTGTTCTGTGACTTTAAAATTTGCTTAACATTGAGATGTGTCACGTAGCTGTAATTCATTCGTACTAACCGCAGCATGATGGGATACTGTAAAGACATTCCAGAACTTATGAATCCTTCAGGCAATGGACATGTAGGCTGTTTCCAACTTTTAGCTCTCCTGAACTGTGTATGCGAACATTCTTGTTTATGCTTCTTAGTGCAAGGATGTGAGTGTCTCACTAGGGTATATGCCTCAGAATAGGGCTTCTGGGTCACAGTGTAACAGTGTATGAGGATCTTAACCCTTACCAGAGGTATTGTTTTCCAAAGTTCTAGAACAAAAGTTCAAAATTCAGTTTCAGTTTGTCAGTTTCTTCCATTTTTAACCTCCCAGCACATATTGCTTCTATAGTTTATTTGATATATAATCATAGTTGCCTTTTTTTTTTTTTTTTTTTGTGGTACGCGGGCCTCTCACTGTTGTGGCCTCTCCCGTTGCGGAGCACAGGCTCCGGACGCACAGGCTCAGCGGCCGTGGCTCACGGGCCCAGCCGCTTCGCGGCATGTGGGATCCTCCCGGACCGGGGCACGAACCCGCGTCCCCTGCATCGGCAGGCAGACTCTCAACCACTGCGCCACCAGGGAAGCCCCAATCATAGTTGCCTTTTATCTCTCTTATATAGGGTTGATTAACTCTTGGATTCTTGGTGATCTTTACCTATGATAGTGTTTCAGAACTAGATGTACATTCAGTCGGGGAAGAGGCTCCATTGTTCTTGATAGAGGTGAAGGAGCACAGAGATCACAGGAACAAACTCTAGAGCCAAAATGTCTGCGTCCAAAACTTACTAGCTCTAAGTGACCTCGAGCTGGTTACTTAATCAGTTACCTCCAATATAAACTGGAGAAAGCACTAGTACTCACTTCTGAGGGTTATTGTGAGGATTAAATAACTTAATGTGTGAAACACTTGCAATTGTGCCAAGCATAGTAAGCATTATGCAAGTGGTTGTCCTTGTGGTTATTATTATTAATGTTGCGGTTTCCATAAAGCAAACCCATGTAAAAAGTCAAACACTCCCAGCAAATAACACTGTCTCACACTTGATAGAAATGATCAGGTGTAAACACCCATATCTTCACATCAGCAAATCTAATAACCTTTCTCTGTGCCTAGCCTACACTGTCCCCCCATTTGACAGCAGACCCTCCTGTCAGATTCCCCCACTGGGCTCTGGGTTCCATCCCATGTTGCCAGGACCGTCGATGCAGTCACTTGTCATCCTTCCTCTCTACGAGGCCGTCCGCATCTCATACAGACGTTTCCTAGAATCTTCCATCTTAAAATATAAACTCCCAAGACCCCATGTTCCCTTGTCTTTGAATCATAAAAAAAGAATTAACTATAGATTCTTCCCCCTCCCCCCGCCCAAATGTTTGTAATAGCTCTCCACAATCTCAGCTCCCATCCTACCCGCCTCCTGCCCCGCTCACTGGGAGCAGTCTTGTCAAGGTCACTTCCACGCTGCTCAGTCACGCTGTCACTTCTCCGTCCTCTCGGCAGCACATGACACGCTTGATCATTTGCTTCTCAGAACACTCCTTCCTTGGCTTCCCTCACACAGCCCCCCTGCCTACCCCGGTGTCCCTTCCACCTCACCGACTGCTCAGGCTGACTCTTATTTCCTTCTGTCCCTGCACGATCGTGTCCAGTCTCGTGGCTTTCAAAACCTTTAAAAATGCTGATGAGTTCCAGAATTGAAACTCCAGCCCTGACTGCTCCACTGAGCTCCAGACTTCCGTAGCAACTGTTTGACATCACCTGGATGTTTACTAATAACAGTGATGACCGCTAACCAGTCACAGGCTTGCTTGCTTTTTTCAGACATGCCAAATTCCGTCCCCGCCTTAGAGCCTTCATGTTTGCTGTTACTGTGCACATATCTCTGCATTCCTGATTCTGTCTATTCAGTGGGGTCTTCACTCGACCATCACTTTCTTAGCAGCCCTCTCTGACCACTGTATCCGAACTAGTCCCCAGCCCCCATCCAGTTCTGTCTCCGTTCTTAGTGTCTTTAGGTATTATTAGAAATCATCTTGTTCATTTGTTACTGGTTTATGTCCTTTTCCCTTGTACCTACCCCGACTCCCTCCAGAAGTGTGTCTTTAAAGTGAAAACTCGTGCTCAGAGACTTGATGCCAGAAACAAAGCCTTCACTTTCTATAGACAGGAGGAAAGCACATTTTGCAGGTGACATTGCTCATAGAAAGCTTGGGAACATAAAACAGTAGCACCTACTGTGTGCCAGGCATTCAAAGATGCCAGGGATAGGGTGGTGAGTAGAAGAGACAAGGGGCATCCTGGAAGGTCTGACACATTGTAGGGGTTTAATAAACAGTTGCTGGATGAATCATTGATTTATTTTAGTCCACAGAAGTTCCATCGCTGATTATGAATGGAAGACAACAGAAACATTTTCACAAATGTCTACTCTATTATTAATTTTTGAGGAAAATATTACATAAACAGTTATAATGCCACGGATGTGGAAGCACTAAAGGTATTCACTAAATCAGGAAACCCAGGAGCACTGATATTTAAATACCCATGCATAGCATCACTTGCAGCCCAGCATGCTATTGTTCTGTGTTCCCGAACAGTCTATAAAGGCCGTGTTTGTGTCTGGATTTCCAATTTGGCTGAAAGATGTAAAAATCCTACATTGTCAGACAAATTGCTTTGGCTATATCAGCAGAAGGGGCTTAAAAGCAAAAATGGCATTCCAGTGATTCCACCTATAACTCCTTGATGCTGATATCCCAGTATAAAAATAGCCATTTGAAGCAAACTTCTATTTAAAAGGCAAAGAAAATATGAATAGGAAAGTATCTGTCCAGGAAAGTACAGATTCAAAACTGGTTCTTAAGTTATGAATTCTATGAGAATCAGTTCCAAAATATCTCCAATTCATTATATAATAAAAGAGATAATGGTTTTATAGACTTTGTATAAATATATCTTCAGTGTCTGATGGTTTTCTCTTAAAAGGATAGGTTTTTATTTTTCTTTTTAAAAACTGTGTTTACTGAGCTGCCAACGTTTTTCTCTGATTTCATTCATTCCTTTTCCTCACAGCCCTCCCAACTCCCGCTCCACTTGGACTAATAAATACATCTGAGAAATCAGAAATTTAGGCAAAGGCCTTTTACTTGTGGTTAGGCTTACATCGTTCCAAAAAGTAAACATAAATAACACCTAAAAGTACCAGAGAAGGTGCTCCGGTATCAGTAGAAGGCACCGATCATCATAACACAGAGAAAGCGTGATGTGGATCTTCCTGTACGGATGCCAGTACAGTCCTATCAAATCAGTACACTTTTTTCTGAGTGTGACAATGTTAGGCAAGAGTAGGAACTAGAGACCCTTCTCCACTGGGTTAGGCAGCCAGGCCCTCCAGGAGCACGATTACAGATGGCATGAAGGTGACTATGATGGTAACAGTGACAGTAATCCCAGCTATGACAGCAATAGGTTGGTCAGATCTATAAATCCTTCGGGTGCTTCTCATCCAGCTGATCATCCCAGATCCATTTCTTGGACAGACCACAAAATCCACCCTCACAGAAATGAATTCAGTGTATTCAGTTATCACTGAAAACACAACAGTCCTGGTATTTGCTAGTTTGGAAAAATGGTAAATACTATTGCATCATTTTGGAAGTCAGTTACATATAAGCTACAAGAAAAATGTATTGTTAAAAAACACACGCATGGGCTTCCCTGGTGGCGCAGTGGTTGAGAGTCCGCCTGCTGAGGCAGGGGACACGGGTTCGTGCCCCGGTCCGGGAGGATCCCACATGCCGCGAAGCGGCTGGG
Organism: Platanista minor; assembly: GCA_004363435.1. Lineage (NCBI taxonomy): Eukaryota > Metazoa > Chordata > Mammalia > Artiodactyla > Platanistidae > Platanista > Platanista minor. The sequence continues at coordinate 3,738 of RJWK010069517.1, read as the reverse complement.
CCCGTGAGCCATGGCCGCTGAGCCTGCGCGTCCGGAGCCTGTGCTTCGCAACGGGAGAGGCCACAACAGTGAGAGACCCGCGTACCGCAAAAAGAAGAAAAAACAAAAACAAAACAAAAAAACACACGCATGGATACTTTTGGTGGCATGGCTTTAAAACCCTGCCCTTGGCTATAAAAACATTACAGGCAAAATTAATGAATAACAATTTTTATTTAAAAAAAAAAGAGGAGAGTATTTTACTATACCAAAACTAGTTTAAGACATATCAAAATCAAATTTTATGCAAATACTTCTAGAAAACTGAACTATAAAGTTAAAATGTTAAATACAGAATATGCTTTAAAATTAATAATGTATTAAGTTACTGAAAGGTATGATTTGGAAATTAGAGCTGTTTCAAAATACTGTCTGCAAATTTCATTGTTTAAGAACCCTGGGAAGTTGCCAAATCACCATGCAGTCCTCCCTTACACTGGGTGGGGGTGGGGGTTCTATTCTCAGTCTGGAGAGAGTCATTACATAACATACCAATAAAAATAAGAGTAAAACACCAGGTACAATTAATTTAATTCACTTCCTGAGACTCAGAGCTCAGTGACTTGAATAAAATACGACAACTTTTTTTTTTTTTAAGTATTGAGAACATTATCTTCTGGCAGCAGCCACTACGCTTCTGTGTTACAAGTAGGTCTTAAAGATAGGGCTTCGGGGAGAAATAGAACACAGATGAACCTCTAAAGAAGGAGAAAGCTCTCGCAGAAGACTTATTATTCTCTTTTTATGAGGTACCAACAGAAAAATAGATAAAACATAACCACCCAGATTATAGACTACAGGGGATTTTTCATCACTAGACTTTTATGATGTTTTATGAATGTTCCTTAATACAGCAGTCTTCCTGCTGAGTTACCAGGAAATAATTCTGATCATCAATAATATGGTTAAAAAGTTCACCCCATTGTAATATCCAGATAAGAGACCTTCCCTCTTCTTTATTTTAGGTATATGATAACAGACAATCACATCTCTCCAGACTCATGCCCAGCTGAAACTTTCATTATAATGAAGAGACAGGACAGGAAGGAAAATTCTGGTACCATTTATTTTTCTATGACAGAAATAAAGCTGCTGTTTCACAGCTTGAAAAATACACAGTAATCACTGTGTATTACAATAACTGCATAATGCTAAAGCAAGTGATCTTTCCCAGAAAACAAAAATCTCTGTTTTCCCTATGACTCCTTCCCCACCCTCAACTCAAAAATTCCCGTATAATAACGTCCACCTAAAGTCAGGAAGCTTCCGACGCTGCATGTCGCGGGTAAGCAGTGTGATCCAGCACAGGAGGACAATGCCAGTCTCCGCTTCTGTGTCCTACCTGTGCCCACAGGCCACCATGCTTTATAACTCTTCTTTAAAGCCTTTTTGTGTCTCCTGCCTGGCTCTGTCTTCCTCACTGGGTGCCAACCATGTGAAATAGACCTTCACGGGATCGATGTTCCAGTGCTTGTGGAACGATATGGGAACTTGGTGAGACAGGTAGTCCTTAGGGTAATCCACAGGCCGAGCCTGCAGGAAGAACAGAGAATCCCGCTCTCTCACTCATCGAAAACAGTTTTGCTTCAGAATAGCATTTAAATGCATGAAACCCTTGCTCTCCTTCAATATCTGATGTTGGTTATGGGAATCTAAAAGCAAGAAGGAAAATCTTTTCCACTAAAATCTTCCCTCTAAGTGTAGGCTCTTTGCTTCTGCATCTCCAATTACTTTCGTATCCCAAATGCATCGCTTTTTGCTTCTGGGTTCCACAGTCATGCCTCTGGGATATTCCTCAACCGTGGTAATAAATATGAAAAGTTTTCCTTGGTAAGTCATTTAAGTTACGATTATGACTTCTGCAGAAAGGCAGAAAAACTTATTTCCCAGGTCTAAAGAAACTTTGACCATCCATGGTTGTGTGGCGAGGTGGGGCAAGGAATTTGGGGCGTTCCCAATGCCTGTCCGCTGCTCTAACTTGGAATTAGGCATATGTCTTTCAGAGTAGGGAAAGCCTAGAAAAGGAACCACTACAGAGACAAAGCAAATCAGCGGTGTCCTGGGTCTGCGAATGGGGGTGGGGAATGAATGAAGATTCAAGCAAGGGAATTTGGGGGGCATGATCCTAGTGTTTTAAAACCGGGTTTGTGGTTGCCTAGCTCTGGAAATTTGTGACAATTTTTCAAGGTACCATTCACACCATTACTGTGTGTGAATTGTGTATGGTATATAAATCATACCTCAATACAGCTGTAAAAAAAAAAAAAAAAAAAAGACTGTGTCTAAAATACAGTCAGTCTCCATTTGGTACACTGTTCAGTATGCTGTAATCTTTACAGGTAAGAAGGTTTACATTTTGCCCAATTTCTGTCCCTCTCATGCAGTTTAAGCCAGCTCTCTTTCCCACCCTGCTCCGCCTCTGCTCCTAAGTCCTCCTTCCTCACACTGACCCTGCCTGTCTGGGATTTCCTTTTGGCATTTTGGGCACAGAGCTTGATTATAGACTTCTCGGCATCACAGATGCCTCTTTGTATGCATTTTACTCTTCTAGTTTTGTCTTGTTCTTTTCCATGACCTCATTTATCAGAAATGATTAGCACATTCTAATGCTTAATAATCCAGCTCTTCACTTGGCAGAGGTGACTCCTGAGAGGCAATTAATCACTTCTGGAATCTGCATTAATAAAGGCAAAAATATTATGGATTTATTTTCTCCTGTGTTACACCTATTTGTATCTCCAACAGTTCATTTCTAAGTGTGAAAAACAAGCAACAATTTTAATATATTACTGGACTCAGTTTGCTAATATTTTATTACGGATTTTTGCATCTGTGTTCAAGAGTAGCACTGGCCCGTCCTTTACTTCTGTAATGTACCATTTAAATTCCTTTGTTAACTTTTTAGCTTTTTTTTTTTTCTTTTCTTTTTTTTTTAGTGATTTTCTTAGTGCTTGCTCTAGGGATACAATGTACATCTCTGACATTTTAGGTTAATGTTGGCCTCATAAACTGAACTAGGAAGCGTTCTTGCTTCTCTAGTTCAACTTCATCAATGTATATAAGTTTAAATACATTTTCTATTTCTTCTTGAGAAACAGCCTTGCTTAAAAACTGTAATCTAGAAATTTCTCCATTTCATTTATTTTTTTTTCAATTCATCATTATTTAAAAAAAAATTTTAGTAGCTTTATTGGAGTATAATTGCTTTACAATGCTGTGTTAGTTTCTGCTGTATAACAAAGTGAATCAGCTATGTGTATACATATATCCCCATACCCTCTCCCTTTTGAGCCTCCCTCTCACCCTCCTTATCCCACCCCTCTAGGTGGTCCCAAAGCACGGAGCTGATCTCCCTGTGCTATGCAGCAGCTTCCTACTAGCCATCCATTTTACATTTGGTAGTGTACATATGTCAATGCTACTCTCTCACATCGTCCCAGCTTCCCCTTACCCTCCTGTGTCCTCAAGTCTGTTCTCTACATCTGCGTCTTTATTCCTGCCCTGCCGCTAGGTTCATCAGTACCGTTTTTTTAGATTCCATATATGTGCATTAGCATATGGTATTTGTTTTCTCTTTCTGACTTACTTCACTCTGTATGACAGACTCTAGGTCCATCCAGCTCACTACAAATAACTCAATTTTGTTTCTTTTTATGGCTGAGTAATATTCCATTGTATATATGTGCCACCTCTTCTTTA
>RJWK010069516.1:0-11107 GCA_004363435.1 Platanista minor | reverse complement strand
ATTCACTGTGTTATAAAGCAGAAACTAACACCATTGTAAAGCAATTATACTCCAATAAAGATGTAAAAAAAAAAAATCTTCCAACCAACAAAAGCCCAGGACCAGATGGCTTCACAGGCAAATTCTATGAAACATTTAGAGAAGAGCTACCACCTACCCTTCTCAAACTCTTCCAAAATATAGCAGAGGGAGGAACACTCCCAAACTCCTTCTACCAGGCCACCATCCCTCTGATACCAAAACCAGACAAAGATTTCACAACAGAAGAAAACTACAGGCCAATATCACTGATGAACGTAGATGCAAAAATCCTCAACAAAATACTAGCAAACAGAATCCAACAGCACATTAAAATGATCAGACAGCATGATCAAGTGGGGTTCATCCCAGGAATGCAAGGAGTCTTCAATATACACATATCAATCAATGTGATACACCATATTAACAAACTGAAGGCTAAAAACCATATGATAATCTCAATAGATGCCGAAAAAGTTTTGACAAAATTCAACACCCATTTATGATAAAAACTCTCCAGAAAGTAGGCATAGAGGGAACCTACCTCAACATAATAAAGGCCTTATATGACAAACCCACAGCCAACACCATTCTCAATGATGAAACTCTGAAACCATTTCCTCTACGATCAGAAACAAGACAAGGTTGCCCACTCTCACCACTATTACTCAACCTACTTTTGTAAGTTTTAGCCACAGCAATCAAAGAAGAAAAAGAGATAAAAGGAATACAGTTTGGAAAAGAAGAAGTAAAACTGTCACTGTTTGCAGATGACATGATACTATACATAGAGAATCCTAAAGACTCTACCAGAAAACTACTAGAGCTAATCAATGAATTTGGTAAAGTAGCAGGATACAAAATTAATGCACAGAAATCACTTGCATTCCTATATACTAATGATGAAAAATCTGAAAGAGAAATTAAGGAAACACTCCCAATTACCACTGCAACAAAAAGAATAAAATACCTAGGAATAAACCTACTTAAGGAGACAGAAGACCTGTATGCAGAAAACTATAAGACACTGATGAAAGAAATTAAAGACGATACAAACAGATGGAGAGATATACCATGTTCTTGGACTGGAAGAATCAACATTGTGAAAATGACTCTACTACCCAAAGCAATCTACAGATTCAGTGCAATCCCTATCACTACCAATGGAATTTTTCACAGAACTAGAACAAAATGTTGCACAATTTGTATGGAAACACAAAAGACCCCGAATAGCCAAAGCAGTCTTGAGAAAGGAAAACGGAGCTGGAGGAATCAGACTCCCTGACTTCAGACTGTACTGCAAAGCTACAGTAATCAAGACAATACGGTACTGGCACAAAAACAGAAATACTGATCACTGGAACAGGATAGAAACCCAGAGATAAACCCACACACCTATGGTCACCTTATCTTTGATAAAGGCGGCAAGAATATACCATGGAGAAAAGACAGCCTCTTCAATAAGTGGTGCTGGGAAAACTGGACAGCTACATGTGAAAAAATGAAATTAGAATATTCCCTAAGACTGTATACAAAAATAAACTCAAAATAGATTAAAGACCTAAATGTAAGGCCAGACATTCTAAAACTCTAAGAGGAAAACATAGGCAGAACACGCTATGACATAAATCACAGCAAGATCCTTTCTGACCCACCTCCTAGAAAAATGGAAATAAAACCAGAAATAAACAAATAGAACCTAATGAAACTTAAAAGCTTTTGCACAGCAAAGGAAACGATAAACAAGACCAAAAGACAACCCTCTGAATGGAAGAAAATATTTGCTAATGAAGCAGCTGGCAAAGTATTAATCTCCAGAATTTACAAGCAGCTCATGCAGCTCAATAACAAAAAAACAAAACAACGCAATCCAAAAATGGGCAGAAGACATAAATAGACATTTCTCCAAAGAAGATATACAGACTGCCAACAAACACATGAAAGAATGCTCAACATCATTAATCATTAGAGAAATGCAAATCAAAACTACAATGAGATATCATCTCCCACCGGTCAGAATGGCCATCATCAAAAAATCTAGAAACAATAAATGCTGGAGAGGCTGTGGAGAAAAAGGAACACTCTTGCACTGCTGGTGGGAATGTGAATTGGTACAGCCACTATGGAGAACAGTATGGAGGTTCCTTAAAAAACTACAAATAGAACTACCATATGACCCTGCAATCCCACTACTGGGCATATACCCTGAGAAAACCATAATTCAAAAAGACACATGCACCCCAATGTTCATTGCAGCTCTATGTACAATAGCCAGGAGATGGAAACAACCTAAGTGTCCATCATCGGATGAATGGATAAAGAAGATGTGGCACATATATACAATGGAATATTACTCAGCCATAAAAGGAAACGAAATGGAGTTATTTGTAATGAGGTGGATGGACCTAGAGTCTGTCATACAGAGTGAAGTAAGTCAGAAAGAGAGAGACAAATACCGTATTCTAACACATATATATGGAATCTAAGAAAAAAAGAAATGTCGTGAAGGGCCTGGGGACAGGACAGGAATAAAGACACAGACCTACTAGAGAATGGACTTGAGGATATGGGGAGGGGGAGGGGTAAGCTGTGATAAAGTGAGAGAGTGGCATGGACATATGTACACTACCAAACGTAAAATAGATAGCTAGTGGGAAGCAGCCGCATAGCACAGGGAGACCAGCTCAGTGCTTTGTGATCACCTGGATGGGTGGGATGGGGAGGGTGGAAGGGAGGGAGACGCAAGAGGGAGGAGATATGGGAACATATGTATATGTATAATTGATTCACTCTGTTATAAAGCAGAAACTAACACCATTGTAAAGCAATTATACTCCCACAAAGATGTTAAAAATATATATATATAAAAACAAACAAACAAACAACGCAATCCAAAAATGGGCAGAAGACTTAAATAGACATTTCTCCAAAGAAGATATAAAGATTGCCAACAAACACATGAAAGGATGCTCAACATCACTAATCATTAGAGAAATGCAAATCAAAACTACAATGAGGTATCACCTCACACCGGTCAGAATGACCATCATCAAAAATCTACAAACAATAAATTCTGGAGAAGGTGTGGAGAAAAGGGAACTCTCTTGCACTGTTGGTGGGAATGCAAATTGATACAGCCACTAGGGAGAGCGGTATGGAGTTTCCTTAAAAACCTAAAAATAGGACTACCATACGACCCAGCAATCCCACTACAGGGCATATAGACTGAGAAAACTATTAATTCAAAAAGAGTCACGTACCACAATGTTCATTGCAGCACTCTTTACAATAGCCAGGACATGGAAGCAACCTAAGTGTCCATCAACAGATGAAAGGATAAAGAAGATGTGGCACATATATACAATGGAGTATTACTTACTCAGCCATAAAAAGAAATGAAATTGAGTTATTTGTAGTGAGGTGGATGGACCTAGAGTTTGTCATACAGAGGGAAGTAAGTCAGAAAAAGAAGAACAAATAGTGTATGCTAACACATGTATATGGAATCTAAAAAAAAAATTGTTCTTATGAACCTAGCGGCAGGACAGGAATAAAGATGCAGATGTAGAGAATGGGCTTGAGGACATGGGGAGGGAGAAGGGTAAGCTGGGATGAAGTGAGAGAGTGGCATGGACTAATATATACTACCAAATGTAAAACAGATAGTTAGTAGGAAGCAGCCACATTGCACAGGGAGATCAGCTCGGTGCTTTGTGACCACCTAGAGGGGTGGGATAAGGAGGGTGGGAGGGAAGTGCAACAGGGAGGAGATATGAGGATATATGTATATGTATAGCTGATTCACTTTGTTATACAGCAGAAATTAACGCAACATTGTAAAGCAGTTATACTCCAATAAGGATGTTTAAAAAAAAGAGTGAAAATGTAAATAAAATAAAAATAAATGGGTCTAAATAAAAAGACTCGTTTAATTTTTTAAAAATGTGGTACATATATACAATAGAATATTGCTCAGCCATAGAAAAGAACGAAATAATGACATCTGCAGTGACATGGATAGACTTAGAGACTGTCATACTGAGTGAAGTAAGTCAGACAAAGACAAATATCATACGATATCGCTTATATGTGGAATCTTAAAAAATGGTACAAATGAACCTATTTACAAAACAGAAATACAGTCACAGATGTAGAAAAGAAACTTATGGTTACCAAGGGGAAGGCAGGGGTAGAGGTAAATTGGGAGATTGACATATACACACTACTATATATAAAATAGATAACAAATAAGAACCTACTGTATAGTGCAGGGAACTCTACTCAATACTCTGTAATGACCTATATGGGAATAGAATCTAATAAAGAGTGGATCGGGACTTCCCTGGTGGTCCAGTGGTTAAGAATCCACCTCCCAGTGCAGGGGATGTGAGTTCGATCCCTGGTCAGGGAACTAAGATCCCACATGCTGCGGGTCAACTAAGCCCATGTGCCACAACTACTGAGCCTGTGCACCACAACTAGAGAGCCTGCGAGCCACAACTACTGAGCCCACCTGCTCTGGAACCCATGTGCCACAACTAGAGAGAAGCCCGTGCGCTGCAACGAAGAGCCCGCACACCTCAATGAAAGATCCCGTGTGCCGAAAATAAGACCTGACGCAGCCAAAAAAAAAAAAAAAAAAAAAAAAAAGAGTGGATATATGTATATGTATAACTGATTCACTTTGCTGCACAGCAGAGAGTAACACAACATTATAAATCAACTATACTCCCATAAAAATTAATTTAAAAAAAAGATAAGTGGGCCAGCAGGGCTCAGTTTCCAGTGGCATATACATATAAAACAGGCAGTATTGGGAACTTCCTGGCGGTCCAATGGTTAGGACTCCCTGCTTTCACTGCAGGGACCAGCTCCCCTAGTCAGAGAACTAAGATCCTGCAAGCCGTGCTGCGTGGCAAAAAATTTTTTTAAAAACCCATAAAACAGGCAGTATGAGCTCTAGATGTGGCAATTCTCCACAAGAGAACTTCCCATTTGGAGAAAATGTTTTAATTATGAAGTTCAGGGGAAGGGAAAGAGGCCCAGACTGACTGTAAGAGACCCAAACCACCCAAGTAGTCCTTTTCACTCTGCCTGTTCCCTTCCACACCGACCTGCAGGAAGCCGGGACTTGGCAAGTGGCCCAGAAGAGATGGGAGGTTGGAGCCACTAACCTGGTGTTTCTCTTCACTCCGGGTTAATGATGATCATAGGTATGAGGTGACAATTTGTAAGTTGGTCCTGGAGGGCTGCACAGGTCCGGAGGCGGAAGATGATCTAGAAGGGCACAAGGTATACAAAGAAGGAAACCACTGGGCCATCTTAGGATGAGCCTAGACCCGCAGTGTGGGGAAGACCTGGGGAGATTAGAAGATGTGGGCGCTTCGGAGACTGGAGGTACCCATCATGTGACCACAAAAGGAGAGTGACAACCTGGGCTGGTGGGAAAGGAACACCTTAGACTCAGGGGTTGGCTTGGGTGGGGGGGACCATTAGGCTCTCTTGGCTCTTGCCTGCAGGACCCCTGACCTGTCCTATCATTTCAGAATGCTGTGGTAACCTTGTCCTAGACCCCAAGGCAACAAAATGCTGCTGCTGAAGTCACTACAAACCTATTAGTAGAATCTAGTTCCCCCTGAGCAGGCTGTGGCAGGGAGCTGAGCTGGCTGAGGTAGGAACTGTTTAATTCGGTTGAGTTTCTATCATAAGGGACATAAAACTGGTTTACTCCTGGCATAATAACTGATACACTTCTGCTACAGTTTATGGCCCAGTAGGGTACCACTTCTTTTTTTTTTTTTTTCATCTTTGTTGGAGTATAATTGCTTTACAATGGTGTGTTAGTTTCTGCTTTATAACAAAGTGAATCAATTATACATATACATATGTTCCCATATCTCCTCCCTCTTGCGTCTCCCTCCCTTCCACCCTCCCCATCCCACCCATCCAGGTGATCACAAAGCACTGAGCTGGTCTCCCTGTGCTATGCGGCTGCTTCCCACTAGCTATCTATTTTACGTTTGGTAGTGTACATATGTCCATGCCACTCTCTCACTTGATCACAGCTTACCCTTCCCCCTCCCCATATCCTCAAGTCCATTCTCTAGTAGGTCTGTGTCTTTATTCCTGTCTTGCCCCTAGGTTCTTCACGACGTTTCTCTTTTTCTTAGATTCCATATATATGTGTTAGCATACTGTATTTGTCTTTCTCTTTCTGACTTACTTCACTCTGTATGACAGACTCTAGGCCCATCCACCTCACTACAAATAAATCAATTTCGTTTCTTTTTATGGCTGAGTAATAGTCCATTGTATATATGTGTCACATCTTCTTTATCCATTCATCCGATGATGGACACTTGGGTTGTTTCCATCTCCTGGCTATTGTAAATAGAGCTGCAATGAACATTTTGGTACATGACTCTTTTTGAATTATGGTTTTCTCAGGGTATATGCCCAGTAGTGGGATTGCAGGGTCATATGGTAGTTCTATTTGTAGTTTTTTAAGGAACCTCCATACTGTTCTCCATAGTGGCTGTACCAATTCACATTCCCACCAGCAGTGCAAGAGTGTTCCCTTTTCTCCACACAAACACATGAAAGAATGCTCAACATCATTAATCATTAGAGAAATGCAAATCAAAACTACAATGAGATATCATCTCACACCGGTCAGAATGGCCATCATCAAAAAATCTAGAAACAATAAATGCTGGAGAGGGTGTGGAGGGTACCACTTCTGACATGGACATCAAGCCTATACTTGCCTGCCACACATGAACCAGCCTACACTCTCTAGCATGACTGGGGATGGACAATCCCATCACCCTGGACTTCCAGCTGGCCACTAAGTCAGGGTGTGCGCAGTTGCCAACACCTCTTGCTGCATCTGGATTAAATGACATATTTGGCTGGTTTGTCTCTGGATCAAGATCCTGGCTGCAGCCTGTCCTCCAGGCAGGTGTGATTGGTCTCCTGGGAGTTGTAGCCACAGTCACTCTCATCTAATTTCACTCAAAACAAATAGAAAGGGTTTTTGTCCAAGCCCCTATCAGTACAGTGACTGATGGGGCATCTAATGGGATGGTCTGTGCTTCTAAAAGTAATTCTTAGGGACTTCCCTGGTGGTCCAATGGTTAAGATGCGTTTGCATTGCAAAGGGCGCAGGTTCCATACCTGGTGGGAGAACTAAGATCCCGCAGGCCGCGCCACAGTGTTGCCAAAAAATAGAAAAAATAAAATTAAAAGAAGTCTTAGCTAGCTGGATCCATGAAAGGTCAGGCAGTGCAGGTGCAGGGGAATGGCTCTGCCGTGGTGGTGACCTTGCACATCTCCATGGAGCCCACCTGGGCCAAGGTTTGGCGGAAGTCTGAAATGAATCTTGGCAGAATGTCCTGGGATTTTCCCTGGGACATGACAAGACAAGCAACCTGAGGAGGAGTCGCCAAGAGGCAATTTTCCATCCGCCTCCCTGGCTCTGGTGCAGCTGGAATTCCCACCTTGATCACACTTAGGGTATAGCTGCAGGCTTCTGTGTAAAGTCTACAAAATTGCTTGGCTGTGGTTTAAAGTTGGTTCTTCAATGACAGAGCGACCCACGGTCTGTCATCTGGCCCTTCTGGTTCAGTGTCAAACTGTGGGACTAAGGACATGGGAGCTGACGTCACGCTGGTCTTACTTTTGCTGTCTCTGTAAGGACTACACTGCCTGAGTGAGTTTGGGTTCACTGTCTCTTTTCCGGCTGAATCCGTGGACATGTGACAAGCCAGCTTAGCAGCTGCCAGTGCACTGCTGCTTAAGAGCTGTCGCCCAAGTGACATAAATGTGTTGAAATGCAAAGGAGGATATGCTTTCTCACACTTTGGCGTTTTGATAAAATATCTTCCCGGTGTCACCTTATCTTATAGTTTCCCACATCACCTCCCAGAGTCACATCGCCTGGATGCCACCTGTGTGGACTGTGGAACTCGGCAGGACATTAGTCATTGTGAGCTCACCGAGGCAGGAGAGAGATGGGCTCCATGCTAGAAGTTTACAACTGGCCTCCTGTTCACACTTCCTAGGGTGAGAAAAAGATGGGCTCCAGGCCGGACAGTCACTACCAGCCTCCTGTCTGCATTTCAAGATCTGCACTTCGATGTAAGAAACAACAACAGGAATAGGGCAAATAGCCAGACATTGGATACTTCTATGGCAGGAACAGAGAGGGACTAAACCTTGTTAAAAGATCAAGAGGTCATATACTTCTCATCCTTGGGGCAAGGAAAACACTACACATATGCAGGAAGCCTCCATGGGGTCAAAAAGGCAAGGGATGCCAGATCATAATGAGTCTTGCTATTTTCCCTCCCAGACGCCTTTGCAATGGAATGCCACCAACACCATCTTGACTGAGGGGTGCATTCGCACCCAGGGGAGGGTCCTAAGACAAATTAGCTATGGAGTCAAAGAAATACGACTGGTCAAGAAGACAAAGACCCAGAAGACTGCCCCCTAATAAAGGATTTAAACTTCCCAAAGGTGCGACTCTCAGGACTCTCGCTGAGTTCGCCCCTGCATCTTTCTGCAGGTACTCTTCTTTCCTAATAAGCACTTTACTTTCCTCTACACCTTCTGTCTCCTTGTCAGATCCCTCCTTTCAAGGTAGACAGGGACTGGGGATTTAGATTCCGGCTTCTGGCTCTGTGGTCTAGCAGTTAAGATTCCTGGTTTCCACCCAGGCAACCAGGGTTCGATTCCCGGTCAGAGAACTAAAGTCTCTCTCCCAGCCGCTGCTCACTGCAAGCTACCACTCACTGCTGCGTGTGTCAGAAATCACCACCAGGAGCTTAGATGTGGAGTGTTACTTAAAAGATTCCAAACGGGAAGACAGGAAACCATAACCTTTTGCCTAGGAAAATACCCCAATGAAAGGAAATTAGTTCATATGTGTAATCTTAGAACGCAGATCACAGACATTTTACAGTGAAAAGGGTATTTGGAGATTAATTAGGTCAACAACAGCCTAAGTCAGATGGGTATGTATTATTGTACCCATCTTACAGGTCAGGAAATGGAGACACCCAAATGTAAGGCAACTTGCCCGAAGTCTCAGTCATGGAGTTGGGACTTACAATGTCCCTTTCTTCCATGGAGTTGGGCCCCTTTCACAAGCTATTAGTTGCTGGAGCAAACATCGGACAACTACAACAATATGTTCTTACACTTTTGTTAGCGATTCTTTTCCCCTTTCAAAAGTTAAAGCAGAGAGTTAAACACCATCTGAAAGCAGGCAAATAGATGAAGTTTCTCACTCTTATGGAAAATGCATGCCCCACAAGTGAGACTGCATGGAGTGCTCTGGAATGTCACCAACACCAGTAGGTAGCCCTGGCAATTGCTATCATGCAATGACTGTGTATATAGACCACAGTCTCCTCACAGTGCGCATGCATGAAGGGCTCCGTTTGCCTGCAGGCTGGTGCTCCCAGGTTGGAATGGCTTCTTCTTTGTGCCTGGCTGCCCTCTTGCTCCCAATCTCTGTTCTGAGGCTGTCACCCAATCCGTGCCTGTTGCATATTCAGATGTATATCTGGGTTTGTGAAGGAGGATTAGCAAGAGAACCAAAAGCTTATTGTATTTGCAGTTTTTAATCCTACACACTAATCAAACTTATAATTGCCATTACCATAGTTATGTAGCAACTTATAATTAGTTATGTAAAATAGTCTCAATATTTGAGTAAAAAGCGAAATACTAGAAAGACCTGGCTTCTTTACCTGGTGTTCCTATTTCTTTTCTGAGTTCCAGCATGGCTATTTGAAAAATCCCTATAATAATTATGAATTGCTTAGATTAAATTAAAGTAGTACTAACATGGTAAGTTCTCACATGTTCACTTATGTCTTTTTAAATAAAATTAACTTTAACAGTTTATGTTCTTAAAGGAGAATGTTGGGAATTCCCTGGCGGTCCAGTGATTAGGACTCGGCGCCTTCACTGAGGGGGCTGGGTTCGGCACTTGGTCGGGGAGCTAAGATCCTGCGGGCTGCACAGCCCGTCCAAAATAAAATAAATAAATAAATAAAGGAGAATGTGATCACAAAACTTTTTTTTCTATGTTATTGCTTTTTTCCCCCCTTTTATATACTGGGGTCAGTACAATGAAAACAAAATAGCATTACTGAATTTTAGCTAAATCCTACTGTTCGGTGGAGGCTCTGGGTCTGAGACTTACTCTTCTGTTGTCAAAAGATGTACTTCTTTTGTCAAAAATTCCAAACTGAGACTTTCTATCTGTGATACCTACAGAGGCTGGAAGAACCTGGGGAAGGGGCCATCTCTCTCACTTGTGATTCTCTGTTACTTAGTGCTGTGTCCATAATTACCACCAGTGATAAATGTACCCTGCACTTAGGACTGAGCATCATTTTATTTAAATTTTGAAATGTGCATCAATTTAAAGAAACATATTAGGACTCCTACACTGTTAATGGGAATGTAAATTGGTGCAGCCACTATGGAAAACAGTATGGAGGTTCCTCAAAAAACTAAAAACAGAGTTGCCATGTGATCCGGCAATCCCATTCCTGGGCATATAATTCAAAAGATACACGCACCCCAATGTTCATAGCAGCACTATTTACAATAGCCAAGACATGGAAGCAATTTAAATTCCCTTGACAAATGAATGGATAAAGAAGACATGGTACATATATACAATGGAACACTACTCGGCCATAAAAATGAATGAAATAATGACATTGGCAGCAACATGGATGGACCTATAGATTATCATACTAAGTGAAGTAAGTAAGACAAAGACAAATATCATATGACATCACTTATATGTGGAATCTAAAATATGACACGAACTTATTTACAAAAGAGAAAAAGACTCACAGACATAGAAAACAAACTAATGGTTACCAAAGGGGAAAAGGGGTGGGGGAAGGATAAATTAGGAGTTTGGGATTAGCAGATACACACTACTATATATAAAATAGATAAACAACAAGGTCCTACTATATAGCACAGGGAAGTATATTCAATATCCTGTAATAAACCATAATGGAAAAGAACATGAAAAGTATATATATATATATATATA
>RJWK010069515.1:0-11119 GCA_004363435.1 Platanista minor | reverse complement strand
TTTTTTTGTGGTACGCGGGCCTCTCACTGTTGTGGCCTCTCCTCTGGCAGAGCGCAGGCTCCAGACGCGCAGGCTCAGCAGCCATGGCTCACGGGCTCAGCCGCTCTGCGGCATGTGGGATCTTCCCGAACTGGGGCACGAACCCTTATCCCCTGCATCGGCAGGCGGACTCTCAACCACTGCGCCACCAGGGAAGCCCTATCACTGCTCTTGAGACACTGTTTGCACCAGCAAGATGGGCGCTTTAGGTCTTGTGATGAAATGGGAGGCTGCCTGCCCTCTCTGTCCTCTTCTGGCTCTGGAGGACCACTGTGTGGGTCTGGAAGGCGACCCCTGGGTGCCGGCGCTGGAGAAGATGTGGTGGCCGCTGCACGCAGATCTGGTGTCTGCTTGCCAGCAACCTGGACGATACAGCCTTCTGGGTGCCGGGGCGGTACGCCCTGGCTCTGAGTCCCTTCTTGTATGTATGTTAAGCAAGAGTTATGGTTTGTGCTTTCCCTCTGAATGCCTGCAGATGCTCTTGAAGTGACCTAACACAGCCTGGACCCTCCAACACGACCACCAGGGCCCGTGAGCTTGGTTTCTCTGGGCACTCCTGAAAGTGAGACAGAGCAGCCGGAGAACGTCAGCTGCCTCTCCTCATGTCCTTCCTTGTCGTCAGGAGAAGCCCTATGTACACACACCATGGCGACCTTGACAACATCCACCTGCAAGGAGAGACGGGCAGCCAAAACACAGTTTGCTGCATACGCGTACGCAGTCAAGTCTGGGTCTCTGGGAGGTTATTTCTAGTTGTGAACATGAACAGCTTTGCAGACCAGCTCACCCTAGGCTATTATTGTCTTCCACAGCCTTTCTTTCTTTTCTTTCCCTTTCTCTTCCTTCCTTCCTTCCTCTCTCTTTCTTTCTTTTTCTCTCTTTCTCTCTCTCCTCCCTCCCTCCTTCCCTTCCCTCCTTTTTTCCTTTCTTTCTCTTTCTTTCCTTTTACAAAGAAATATTTTTTACAACTGTGGTTTTCACTCCTGAGTTGTACATTACAGTGATGTTACAAAAATACCAGCGTTCAAGCTCATCCCCAGTTTCAGGTTAAATGCTCTGGTGTGGGGCAGTGACCCTGGAATGGCGCAGTGTCAGACCTCAAGACACGAATCATGCAGTTGGAGACATTCTCGATTCCTCACAGCCTTTCTTAAACATAGGAAAGCACCACGACTCCTGGAATGAGCAGAAACCAAAAATCCTACAGAATTGCCTGTAATTTCTAGGATACGATTTTAACCTTCCCAAACTTAAGCTTGGTTTAATTCTCTCCAATGAAATTACACCATGTACTTTGCGACCTTTGAGTACGGAGGAGACAGAAGTACGTGATCAAAAGGAAAAGTTATTTCTTTTGTTCTGGGAAAAAAAAAAAACTGGATGCAAAACTGGCAAAAGAAAACACAGCGGACAACGGATCCTAAAGTACCTTTTCTCTCCGTAGTCAGCAGGAGCGTGGCAGGGGGTGGAGGCTGGTTCCACAATTAATTAGTTTCAGTTAATTTAAGTGCCAGTATTATTTCTCCCTCCTTTTCTTCTTCCATACACACTGACGAACAACCAGGGTATGACATGTAAAAATTTCAAAGCTCATTTGAAGTTGAGGTGGTATAGAATTCAGGAAGCACAGAAGTCTACTTACAGAATACAGTACCCACACAAAGGATGAGGCATAAAACCAGAATAAATCGACTTTCTTATTTCCTGACCTGTACAAACTAAATTATCCAGACCTGATATTTTAGTAATCTGATTTCCAAACGATGCAATGTTTTTTTCCTTAATTTTGCTTGAGACAAATGCTCTAATTTTATAGGTAGTATTTGGGGGAAAGTAAAGTTCAGTGTCTAATTTTTTCTGATCTATTTTCCTCTGCTTTCTAGGAGACAAAATAGAGAAACAGAAATGGGATCAAATTCTATAAATAAATTATGGTTGGCTTGTCCTTAAATATTATAAACTGCTGAAAAGCAATGAAGTCATAGACATATATTAATTTTATTTTGAAAGCTGGCTAAGAGATGGCATGAAAATTAAAGAGATTTGCAAGAAGGAAAATGAAAGGAGAGTGAAAAAAAAAAGAGAAGAGAAGAGTTCAGAAATAATGAAACAGTTACATTTCCTTGCCAGCCTTTTCCAAGACATCAGGATCCTATGTTTGCTGCTTTATCCACTGTGCTGGTGTGATACTTAAGTAACCACCAAAGTTGGGGTAAAACCTGACAACCTGTCAGTGTGTTGCTTAATAGTGGTTACATTTTGCCCAATATTCTAGCCACTGTTTCACCTTCCCCATATATTAAAATATCCCCTAAGGAAAAAAACCACAAGTTCAATGACAGCAGAACAAGAGGACCTTACAGGTAGACGTGGATTTGCTTGGATTTTATGAACTTCTTTCATCTCCTTTCAGAATTTAAGAGTGTGTTAGTTTATGAAATTTATTTTGGAACCGAGACCAAAAAAAAAAAAGAACAACTTTAAACTTAAGTTTTCACCAGCTCAGCCCATGTGCCAGGGTCAGCCTCCATCAGCCCTCCCCACAAGTTCTCCCCATGACACAGTCTATCTCTCTGCAGACCGAGCTCTAAGCCGCCCCGCAGCCAAAGCCAGGTGGAGAAATGGGGCTATGTAAAGATAATTTTAGGTCAGCATGCAGGCCAAAACCCCAAACTGGTTCTGCTTGATATTGCCTGGCTGTCCTCATTTCGTCACTTGGCTTTACATGGAGACACAGTGCTCCAAAACTTACCCAAATTACAAACCACCATGACATTTTACACCAAGACTAATGCAATGGGGGACTGAGCTTTTCAATTTTTGCAGACCTGGATATGTTAACGTCAATGAATGTTCTGGACCAGCCCAGAGGGAAAGAAAGCCCTCCTGTAGTTCACCCCTTGACCTCAACTGGCAAGATGTATGCGATTTGTGTTTGCACTATAAGTAAAGTTCTTACATCTGCATAAGGATCTTTTGACTGGAAAAATGACTTCTGCTCTAGGAAAGAACTGCCTAGTGGATTCTAGGTACCAAACCATCTGTAAAATTAGATGCCAAATCCTCAAACTTTGCTGTCTCCAGACACACAAGCCAATCAATTTGGGAGGAAACTGGCTCATACAGCATTAACCCGGTAATGCCAGCGGCCAAGATCCAAATGCTGAATGTGAAATCACAGGTGGAATCTGCTCCCGGGCTGCACCACGCCAAGACTACGGATGCAACCAAATCATCTAGATAGGAGTCAAGCAGGGTGAACGCTGGTAGTATAGGCGCCACTCAAATGGGAATCAGATGGTATTGGCATGACTGATGATGACAAAGCCTCTCTCCACTTCAGTCAAGTTCCTCTGAGCCCTCTTGCCCGGACCTCAACCTTGGGGCCCCCTCATGCCTCTCCCCATACTGTCTTTGGCCTGCCTAGCCCAGTCTGAGCAAGATTCCTGCTAAGTTGGTTTAGCCAGAATCACCCACCCCTTGATATCTCCTCTTAGTGATTTTCCATCCACTGACCCTTTCACCCTGCTCCTTGGGGGATCCCCACTTGAAATTGTCGTGTTCAGAGGTGAGCTCCACCTCTCTCCTCTATTGTGGTAGCCTTGACTCCTATTTCAATAGTCTCAAATAAAGTCTTCCTCACCATTTTAACAAGTGTCAGAATATTTTCTTTAACAGTGATGACTGTACCGCATTAGGGGCCGAAAACTTGACCTTTGGTGACAGTGACAGTGACAACAAATGTCACTGTCTGCTTAGCAGGGAGTTTTCCTTTTTGTGACTACTTTGCTTAAATAAACTTCTTTTTAAAACTTTAGTCATTTATTTTACTGCCTTCCCCTACTAGTTTAACAAAGAGCCAATACTGACTATTTTAGTTTTGAGGCTTTATCTTTAAATAAACTGCTTATTTTGGAATAATTTTAGATTTACAGAAAACAGTGGCTATTTTAGTTATGAGGCTTTACCTTTAAATAAACTGTTCATTTTGGAGTAATTTTAGCTTCACAGAAAAGTTGCAGAAATGTTACAGAGAATTGCCATTTACCCTTTACCCAGTCTCCCCACTGTTAATATACTACTAAGAAATTGTCATTGATATACTACTATTAAGTAAACTTTTAAATTTAATTAAAACCAATATTAATTAGACTTTATTTGGATTTCACCCATTTTTCCATTCATGTCCTCTTTCTGTTCCAGGATCCAATCCAGGTACCACACTGCATTCAGTTTTCCTGTCTCCCTAGTCTCATCCGGTCTGTGACAGTTTCTCAGTCTTTGTTTTCATCACCTTGACAGTCCTGAGGAATATTGATCAGGTGTCCAGGAGAATATTTCCCAGTTTGTGTTGGTCTGATGTTTTTCTCATTAGACTGGGGCTATGAGTTTTTGGAAAGAATATCACAGAAGTGTCCTTTTCATCACATGATCAGGTTTTCGTGACTGTTTTGCTTGTTCAGAATATTGCAAATGTGGCCCCTTTTGCTGGTTGACTTTAAAGCGAGACTCTTCGCATTCCACAGCTATCCAAAGGGAAATCCACTATCCAAGGTATCAGTGAGGAATTTTACTGAAGATTTTTCACGGTGGAAGGTGGGGGAAGGTAAGGAGAAAGTAGCATGGCATATAACACGGCACAAGTTAACGAAAATCCCCACTAATATCAATGTTTCCCCTTTTTGCACAGGAAGTTCAGCCCATGTGGCCTCTACTTGCCTGGAAGCCCCCCAGCTCCAACCCACCCACACCCTAGATCCCTCCAGCTCCCATCTCATGCATCTTTACACCCGTCATCTTCTTCAGCAAAGGCCCTACTGATGACCCATCTGCACAGAAGGCACCTGGAGATAGTAAATAAGAAAAACAAATTTTTCAGCCACAAGTAAAAGAAAGCTTAAAAAAAACTTTTCTACCTACTCTCTATCAGCCAAGAAATGACTTCAACACAATGTTCCCTCATTGAACTGGAGAATATGAACTGGAGAATTGAGCAAATTGTCTTGGCCCTGGTATCTGTGGGATGGGATGAGTGAGTAGGAGCTTATTTTGCCTAAATGTTCAATATTGCCTTTCTTCAAAGTGACATTTACAAGGCGACCGCAAACTCATTCACTCATTACTTTGCTTTCATTGTTACTCTCTCTCAGCTATGTCCCACCTAGTTTTGAGGACTACCCCTAAACATTCCAGAGAAGGAGAAACTAACATAGACAATTATTCTTTGTGTTTAGTTGCTAAATCAGCTAGTGCCTACCCGTCATGCAATTTTTCTTTCATTTATTTTTTATAAATTAATCTTTATTGGAGTATGGTTGCTTTACAATGTTCTTTCGTTTATTTATGTTTTAATTCAACAGATATTTTCTAAGCTCCTACATAGTACCTAGGACTGGACTGGAGCCTAGGAGTGGGTAGTAAGTAAAACAGACACAATTCCTACCCTCATGGAATCTATAGTCTAAGAAGATACATACTAAACAAAAAATCATAAACATGATGTGTCATTTCAAGCTATGACAAGAATCATAAAGAAAACATCAAGGAAGGATGCAACGAGACCTACTTTGTGTGTGTGTGTGTGTGTGTGTGTGTGTGTGTGTGTGTGAGAGAGAGAGAGAGAGAGAGAGAGAGAGAGAGAGAGAGAGATATGCAGGGTGTGGGGAGGAGCTGACTTGTTTTTTTGAGAGTGGGGTGTCAGGGAATGCTCATCTGAGGACTTGCTTTTGCAGGAGACCTAAGGGATGAGTAAGAATGAGCTAAGCTGACTGAAAAGCACAGTTCAGGCTGAAAGGAGAGCCTGCAGGAATGTTCTAGGTATTGCAGATGACAGTGTGTCTGGAGCACAGAGATGCGTATGACCTCAGCAATCACACCAGGCCAGGTTAAGACCATGTTCAAGACGGTGAACACCATCCTCCACGCAGGGCACGAAGGCAAGCGCTCAGGAAGGCAAGAGTTAAGTACTTTGATTACTTCACAGAAGAGAATGGTGACAACTGAGAATAAATAAATGCTGGCTCACCTGCCCATGCCTCCCTCAGCTATGCCCCCTGCCCCTCCCACGCCCCACCCACTGCTCAGGAAGGAGGAGAATGAGGCAGCAAACACGCAGGTCAGCTCCCCGACACCATGTGCCATTCCTAACCAGGGTCTGCTACAGAGAAGGGCTAAAGTTTCTCTTTGCAGAGGAAGGAAAGAGCCATGTCTGTAGACCAGGTACCACAACAGTCTCCCAGCAGATCTGCCTCTGAGTTCAAGGATAACTAACTACACGGGCTGTTGCAAAGACTTGTGTCTGCACCTGATCATCCCTCCTTAGCGAATGATTCAGCTAAGTGAGTCGTTCAATCACTTCAGAGTCCAAGGATAAAGAATTGGGGCTCACATTTTGTAAATAGTAAAAGAAGGTCTGTATTTCTGTTGACACTTTGGTTTAGCCACCAGACAAAGTAACAAAAACAACAACAAAAATATTCCAGTATAATGACAGCAAAAAAGTACTAGCTATGAAAACAGTGTTCTGGGCATTTTGTACTCAATGAGCTGTGGCCAATACATAATGTTTTCCATTATAGCATTTGTCAAAATCAGGGACTAAAATATCTGTCAGTGAGTTATGGGTTATTGGGGATTTACTGGGTGCAGTATTTATATTAGAAAAAAAGGACCAGAAATGTACATGGTAGGGAAAAGAGAGGTGGCTGACAGTGACAACAGAAACCATGAAGCTTAGGCAAGATGCTTTCTAAAGCAGAGAGGATAATCCAACCAAACTTCAGGATAATAAGAGCCCAGGCCAGGAAGCCAAAACACCCGCTGGGTTCTAGTGCTAAGTCTATCATGTCTGTGTGAGCCTAGAAAAGTCCGTTTCCCTCTCTGAGCCTCCATTTCCACGACTGTAAAATGGTAGTGCCTGGGGGGAGGGGAGAATGAGGAAAGTTTATATCAATCTCCGAGGTCCCTTGTATTCTAAACATTTTGTGATTACACGACTCTACGCCTCCACTGTCTAGTAGAGTAGCCATTAGGCACGTGTAGTCATTTAAATTTAATAAAATTAAATAAGATAAAAGTGCAGTTTCTCAGTTGCACTGGTCACATTTCAAATGCTCAATAGCCAGATACAGCTAACAGCTAGTGAACTGGATGGTGCAGAAAGAGAACATTTCCGTTATCGCAGAAAGTTTGATTGGACAACCCTGTTTTTCTATATAAAAGACACTTGAGAAGTCTAATAGGAACACTATTCATGTTTTCAGTTATTGATTTGATTGTCAAAGTAATGATCGTGATGACGAATACCACTACTAAGGGTTGACATTTATTGAGCACTACTATTGCTGGAATTGTAGCAATTAGTCTATTTTGATTTAATCGTCACAGCAACCCTCTGATAGGTACCATTATTTTCTGCATTCTGTTTTATTTTATTTTTTTTGCGGTACGCGGGCCTCTCACTGCTGTGGCCTCTCCCGTTGCGGAGCACAGGCTCCGGACGCGCAGGCTCAGCGGCCATGGCTCACGGGCCCAGCCGCTCCGCGGCATGTGGGATCTTCCCGGACCGGGGCACGAACCCGCGTCCCCTGCATCGGCAGGCGGACTCAACCACTGTGCCACCAGGGAAACCCAAGATATCTTTTATGATCACATTTTACAGATGGAGACATGGAAGTCCAGAAAAGAGGTGCTGAATCATTGAAAGAGCACGGGTTTAATGGCCGAGAGATCTGGGTTCAAATTTGGAATCCATTAGCTCTGTGGCTTTGGAGGAATTACTGGCCCTCCTCAAGCCTCTGTTTTCTCATTCAGAAGTAGAAACCAATAGCACCAACCTTCCGGGGCTGTTGTAGAGTCGGAAAAGAAAATGCCTATAACGTGCCTAAACACGATGGCGGGCGTCTTACTAGGTTTCATGTTAATTTCCCTTCCCCCCTGCTTGTCTGCTAAATGGCAGAGCTGGAATGCAAAAGCAGGATCATGGGCAACAAAATCAGGGTCTTTGCAAGCAACTATTTTGAGCTGCTGCTCTACCACTGTGGTGACAGAATCCAACTAGCTGAAGCTGAGCCATTCTTACCTTTGTACCGGCAAAACACTCTCTATTGTTTTATATATCTATGCCCAGATGTAAATCTTTCAGAAGTTAAAATCCAAACAAATAAATCATGTTCATGTATCTCCCAATGCATTATAATCCCCTTTCAGCACAGCCTGATCACAAAAATATCTCTTCCAGCCACTTAATGTCATATAACTACTTAGGAAAAAGGTTTAACTTTGGCAAAAGATAATAGAATAATTATTGGGCTTCAGCTCCTATGGAATTTGCAAAAAGCCAGTTAGACATAGGGAGAAATAATAGGCTTTTTTGTCCTCAATCGTCTTAGTCCCCCAAATTTGAAGTGGGCTATGTATGCTTCTGGAAAAACAAAAAGTAAGTCCACAGAAAAAGTTCTTGTAAAAAGGTGTAGGCTGCATTTAGAACTGGGGAGGAGTTCAGTCTTGGTATTTTCTTGCTGGTCAGAGATATATTTGTCCTTTGCTTGGTATGGAGAAAGATTCTGAACTTGTAGAAAATTCTTCAAATCTACACTCCAGGGAACGCTCTGTTACCGCAGAATTTATTTTGCAGACAGCTTTCTCGCCAATGCACAAGTTTATGAAAATGACAACATATTTCCCAGTCTGTGCACCCTTCGCCTACCCCCAATGCCCTGAGAATACTGTAGAGACAGCTGTGCTGCCACAAAGTTGTGGCAAAGTTGGAGTCGTGAGATCAGGCTGGAGTTCTGACTCTGCCCCTTTCTCTGTGGCTTTGGGTTGTGTCATCTCACTTCTATGAGTCTCGGTTTTTCTCATCTATATAATGGGGGTGCTGGCTGGCTGCCAAGAGCTTGCGAGCACTGAGTGTCAGTTTGCGCCTGAAAGCTCTGTGGAAACCATAAGATGCTATGTGAATGTTTTTATTAGAATTTAAGGATCGGGAGCCTAAAGAACTGCAGGCTCAGGGCAGTATTTTCCATTGTTAGATTGAAATTCATACTTGCCACTAGTCCAATTAATTTTGGATCATTTGGGGGGGGGGGCCTAGAGTTTGGAGACCTTAAGTAACACAAGTGGCTTCCAAAATACTGAGCTGCATGAGGTATTATGTGGCTTTTATGACATTCTGTATAACACACTGTAATGGAAAGAAAACCAGTCCAGGAAGTCAAAAGACCCATGGCTGACTCCCCAGGCTCTCACTGACTGCCTCAGTGACACATCTCTGAGCCACTTTCCCCTTCCCCTCCCCACTTCTATAGCCTTAATTTGAAAGGACAATCTCACCTTTGGGTCACCTTTGTGGGTGACCCAAGGTGAGATGAATGCATGTAATAATAATCTGTACTTTGAAAGCCACAGCCCAAATAAACATAAGCCAGCACTACTGCAGTGTAAGGGCATCCTCAAGCACCACACCACCCTTAGGTACCTTATGAATTATCAAAGAAAGAGTAAATCCTTTAAGGGTTAAGTGAATCACAGAATGAATATTAGACGCTCTTAAATTTATTGGAGAGCCAGAGTTCAAGTACTGGATACAATCTACTGAACGTCTCCCAAGAAAAAAAAGGCACAGAAGTTCAATTCATGCAATGTTGGATTTCCTGGAGCTCATTTATGGATCATCTAAATTTGGTAGGTCTCAGGTTAAGAATCTGTTTTAGATCATAAAGAGTAGATGCTAAAGCTCATCTCATTTAGTCCTCTTCTATAACAGATGACAAATGGAGGCATGGAACTTATCAGTGACCTTACCATAAATGTTAGGTATGGTTTTAAATATGCTGGGTTTTTTTTCCAATTAAAAAAATCAGCAACCCACATAAGAGTACAAAGAAAGCTCAGTTATTCGGACTATTTCATTTATCAGAATATTTACCTCATCAGCCCTGTTAAATCAAGACCAGTTTATGCATATCTTATCCATTTTCCATATCGTAAATTGAATTTATACCTTGAAATGATGCCGTGTAGCAAGGAAGCACAGACTGAATTAATCCAATGTCCCACTGAAAGCCAAACTGCTAATGCTTTTAGAAGGATACTTTATCCACTAGGGCTTAAACCTAAATTCTTAGATGAGTTCGGATCTAACTGCTAATCAGGTTTCCTGAATTTACACAGCTTCTGGCTAATTGCCTATGTTCTGCCACATTCCTCATCAAAAATAAAAATCAAGTGTTGCTTAAGTCTGATGCTAAGAAAAGTGCATTTTTATAAAAATAAAATCAAGAAAACACGTGAACAATATAATTTGCACATTTAGGAATCTGGGTAATGAGGGCCAACATTCCCATTGCAGATTGGGATTTGGTGCCTATTTTTTATTCACTGTCAGCACAATCAGTGGGAATGGCTCATTTGCAGGTGCTGTGGGGTTGGCTGTGTCTTCTGACCACAATGTTGGGACAGGCCATCAGCATCACAAGTGAAAAGAAAATGGGCAGGTAGAACCCTTGCGTTTACAGCAAGGTCCGATCCCCACATCGCGCATTGTAATTGCAACACTGCAGCATTTCTTTTGTTGGACATTTTGAGTCAAACAAGGTCATATTTGGGTTGTTAAACACCCAGCAGTAAGTGCTCAGCAAAGAACATAGGTGTCTTTTCACATCCAGCGGTAAAGTTTCATCAGTACGGCTTGGCACAGCTGTTCGGAAGACAAATGATGTCACTTTGGCTAGCGAAGACCTGACAAAGTACAGCTGGCACACGCCAATGAACCCATCTCTCTAATTCAAGTTTTATGTGCCTTCCTAGAAAGCCAACCCTGATTAAGTCAAAGGGAAATTGAGTCTTTTCCCTAGAATTCCTGTCCCTTCATACATCATCTCAGAAGGCTTTGCGTTTTTCCTGGGTAGTTCTTGTTTTTGTTTTTTTTTATTGAAGTATAGTTGATTTACAATGTTGTGTTAATTACTGCTGTACAGCAAAGTGATTCAGTTATACATCTAAATATATATATATATATATATATATATATATATTTTTTTTTTTTTTTTTTTTTTTTTTTTTTTTTTTTTTTTTTTTT
>RJWK010069514.1:0-11119 GCA_004363435.1 Platanista minor | reverse complement strand
CACACACACACACACACACACACACACACACACACTCACACACATATATCTACTCTTTTTGTTTTTAGATTCTTTTCCCATATAGGCCATTACAGAGTATTGCATAGAATCTGTGCTATACAGCAGGTTCTTACTAGTTATCTATTTTATATACAGTAGTGTGTATATATCAGTCCCAATCTCCCAATTTATCCCTCCCCCCCTTATCCCCCTGGTAACCCGAAGTTTGTTTTCTATGTCCGTGACTCTACTTCTGTTTTGTAAACAAGTTCGTTTGTACTCTTTTTTCAGATTCCACATCTAGGCGATGTCATACGGTACCTGTCTTTCTCTTGGACTGGCCTAGGGATGGGGCTTTTATGAGGGCTGCCGCCAGCCTGGTTGACGGTGGGTGATGCTGTCCTTCACTGGCCGCATTTCACTGCAATGGGCAGAAAGCGCAAGCTATGAGGAGCAGCACAGCAGCCAGAGCAGCCCGCCCTGCTGAGTCCAGCCCGGGAGGAAGGAACGAGATGCTCTGTTGCCAGAGGACAGG
Source organism: Platanista minor (assembly GCA_004363435.1). NCBI lineage: Eukaryota > Metazoa > Chordata > Mammalia > Artiodactyla > Platanistidae > Platanista > Platanista minor. The sequence goes on along the minus strand of RJWK010069514.1, from coordinate 10,584 downwards.
AAGAGACAGCCCCTCTGCTGTGACTCAGGCTGCTAATTACCTGCAGATACCATCAGCGATTACCTGACCCACAGGCAGGGCAGGAAGCAGGGCCCAGCTTGTGGACAGCTGCAGTTTGCTCCCTGCCACAACTGCTTAATGGGCCACCCTGCCAAAATGGCTTTCCCCGGCTTCTCTGTAGACACGGTGCGTTATTATGGTAACCACAGGGGCACGTGGCCTTGCATCAGTCATTTCACTCTGCACAAGCTCTCTTCGGAGGGCATCTGCTCTACAGCAACTGAGGAGCAGCCCACCTGAGAGATCGTGGGGCGGTTTCTGAAGGCGCTCCACTGCAGGGCCCAGAGTGCTCCATCTCTTGCTGTCACCTTCTCCACCCGGGCCCCCACTGAAGATCTTCCCTCGACAACTTCCCATCCCTTGAGCAGTCAGCCTTTAGGGCCCTATGGGCTGGGCTGAATGCTGATTCTTCTTCTTACCAGCTGTATGATCTTGGGGAAGGCAACTAACTTCTCTGAGCTTCACCGTTGCCATCCAGAAGATATTAACAGTAATAGCTAACATGAAGATGTATTCATTTGCTTAATCTTCAGCTCAACCCCTTGAAGTAGCTGACATATAGTTTTGTTCCACACTTCAGTGATGAGGAAGCAGAAGCGGAGATGATTGTGGAATTTCCCCAACTCATACCTATTCATTGACAGACCATGTGGTCAGAACTGGACAGTCTTATGCCAAAGCCTGTTCTCTTCCTGCTATGCTAAATTGCTTTTCCTAATAAAAATAACACTTACCTTGTACTGTTGTTGTGAAGATTAAATGATACTTTTTGAAGAAGTATCCAACAGGGCTTTTGCAGAAAATAACCAATGCTTGTGAATGCATTTGTTAGTTAATTCAAATGTAGTCTCAAAAAGGACAAAAAGATTCCAGACCCATCCAGACACCAACTTTTCAACAAGTTGTCAAGACCAGGCATCGCTACATAGCGGCATCTTTGGACTAGCCCTCTTCCCAGAGACTCCTTGGGAGCCCTGCCTACTTAGACTGGCGATTCTCAACCTGCCATCTGAAGTCTTGCCGAGCAATATTTTTTGGTTGTGGTTGGGAAAGAAACAAAGTAAAGCAAACTTTTAAAATTACTTTTGGTGCTCACAAATAAGGGACCAGGGCAGCTCAAACCTCCCGAGGATATGTCTCCTTGTCAGTGTTTGTCTTTGCTGGTGACTCCAGGATGCCCTCCAGGTGAGCTATATGATGGAGCCACCACTGTCCCTCCTCCTTCCCAGTCATCCCCACTCATGGGGCTTTGGAGCAGCAAACATGGGGAGGGCCAGAAATGCAATGAGAGGTCGGTCCTTGGCAGGTAAAGCCGGCAGGAGGAAGCACACCTAGAACTGTTACTGGTGGAATGAATTGGAGAAACGCTCATTGTCTGAGGTTGGTGCTCACTGCCAGTAGGCCACAGAAGGATAATCTAGGCAGAAGGACCAACAGAAATAAGCACATCATATTTAAGTAGACGTGGGATTGAGGGAGCTACTCCTTTGTAATTGTGACAAAACCCTATGTTCCAATTAAATACTCCATCCCAGGGGTGCCCGCATCCAGGCACACCCCCAGTGGTTAAGAGCTGCTGCCTTCAGCTCTGCTTGGGGACAGTGGCTCATCAAGGTGACCAACGTCGGAGCCGTTTGTGCTTCCATCCAGTGGACCCTACAGAGGCTCCCTCTGAACAAGCACCTGGCCTTCCACACTCATGTTCTGGCCTTTGTCCTCCGTTTAGTGAAGGCTCTCAGGGAAGGAGATCTGTTATTCCTCTTACATCTCTCTCCTCTCCCACAGCGATGACTCATAAACAGCAGTGACAAACTGAAAGCCCAGCTCCTCCTGTAAGAGCAAGGGCAACTCCCAAAGTACCCACTATTCAGAATAACTTTCCATCTGGTTTAGGGGACTAAGTTGCATCAGGCTGGCTGATTATCGAAGCAACTAGAAGCACTACCAAGACAAGAACAGGGGCAGAAACATATCCAAACCCCATCAGCAAACATTCAGCAGACAGGCTAATTAGAAAACCTACCCCTTATTTAATACTTTCATTGTGACACATTCCTTATAAAGTACTGAATTTATACCACCTCATCAATAATCTCTACAAGATAGTTATTACCACCCCATTATACAGATGAGTAAAATGAGACCCATAGAGTTAAAGTAACTTGAGCAATCTCACAGAGCAAAAAGTGCAGCGTTGAAATCGGAACTTCTCCAAACACAGTACCTAGTGTGTTAGCGGGCTGAGGCCAGGGTCAGACCGTCAGTCATAAGTGGTGTGGACATGGTCCAAGCAAGTGCTGTTTTTGGCACTGACCACAGGTTGAGGGTGAACAGGCACAAGCACAGATGCAGCTCAGGAAGGATCCCTCTGTCGGGTGACAATTACATTCTAATTGTCTCTATCTTACCCTACCATTTGTCTCCTACTGAATTCAGGGAGAGCACAGAGAAGGGTATTGTCTAATAAATTTAAATGATAGCGATGAATTGGAAGCCAACCCAAAGCCGATACTTGCAGATGGTTGCATTAGTTGTAATACGTGGTTGTATTATTCAAGATCCTTTATGCGACAACTAACAAGTAACCAAATAAATCCCAGGGCCCATTTCTGCATGCATGCAGTCCTGTTCCAAGAGAAACAGTTCAGAAGCCAAGGGCATTAATCAGATCCCAAACTCTATGTGCTTCTCTTAAGGAACCTGAAGAGTTGCTAATGTATGACTCACTGTAAGACTTTAAAAAAAAGGAAACCTTTATTCTCATCTCCAGCTCCCTCATACTTTTCAACTGCTCAGGAACTTCACTCTAATTGTAAATCAACTATACTCCAATAAAAACTTTAAAAAAAATCATTTGTACACCTTAAAACTTAAAAAAAAAAAAAAAGAACTTCACCCTGGAAAACCACCACGGAAAGACAAAATGAAAACAAACAAGCTTTTCAAAAGCCCAGAGAGAGTGACATTTGTCCCTCTCATCCCTCATCCCTCATCTGCTATCTGCTCTGATCACCTTCCTTATTCTCTGCCCTTCTGACACGTTCTCAGTACCAGGAGTCCGGGGTGGGGGAGGGTGGGGGGACTCCCACATAGCGCGCTCTCCAGGCTTGGATCTAGTGAACACAAGGAGACCACAGAGAAAAGGAATGTCTCCAGGATCTGGAGTCCAAGGACACCCCTTCACTCTCCACCCAAAAAGGTGTGCACAGCCTGTGCACAGGGGTGTGTGTGTGTGTGTGTGTGTGTGTGTGTGTGTGTGAAACAACTCTCATGGAAAATTTCCAGTGAGTAAAATTCTCCATCTTTGTTACTAATGGAAGCCAATTCAAACCGGCTTAATCTTAAAGGAAAGATTGTTTTGATTGATTAACTGGAACCACACATAGGCCAGGGTGATGCTGGCCTATAGTGGGCCAGGTCCAAGGCCAAAGAGCATCAGAAATCCACCTTTCTTCTCTCTCTCTCTCTCTCTCTCTCTCTCCCCTTTCCCTACACCCTCTCTTTCTCCTGCCTTCTCTCTCTCTCCCATCTCTCCTTACTGCACACAATACATAAGGCCCCAGGAACTCTGCACTATGTCTTTGCAGCTTTGCGTTCCAAGAGGATGGGAGCTTCATAACCAAGGTATCTTTTCTTGCCCCAGAGGATTTAGATTGGTCTTGTCTGCATCATGTGCCCATTGCTTGGACAAACGACTGTGACCATGGGATAAACACTGTGATTGACTCAGCACGGGTTACATACTCACCCCCATTAACAAGAAGCAACAGGGACTTCCCTGGTGGCGCAGTGGTTGAGAATCCGCCTGCCAATGCAGGGGATACGGGTTCGAGCCCTGGCCCGGGAAGATCCTACATGCCGTGGAGCAACAAAGCCCATGTGCCACAACTACTGAGCCTGTGCTCTAGAGCCTGTGAGCCACAACTACTGAGCCCGCGTGCTACAACTACTGAAGCCCGTGCGCCTAGAGCCCGTGCTCCGCAAGCCCCTGCTTGCCGCAACTAGAGAAAGCCTGTGCACAGCAATGAAGACCCAACACAGCCAATAAATAGATAAATTTATTTTAAAAAAAAAAAAAAAAAAAAAAGAAGCAACAGTGTGTGTGATTAGCTCCCCAAGCTCACTAAACCCACAGATGTGGTCTCCAAAAGAAGGGTGCTGCCTAAGATGAGCAAGCGAAAGCACTCGTTACCATGACAAATGGGGAAACCATGGCTTTTCAATCCTGGACTCTTTTACTAGGCTCAGTTTAGTAGGGAAAGTTGCAAATTCCTAAGTACCCAACTAGGATCCAAAAATGTCCACTTGGATCTTGCTGGTTCCTTACTCAAAATTTCTCAATGGCATCTCCATGGACTATTTAAACATATTAATCTGCTTTGCTAGAAATCAAGCTACCCTCTACAATTTGAGTCAACCCTCCCATTTTCTTGCTTGAATCATGCATTTCAAGTAAATCGTTTGATATTCTGCTCCATAAACAATCTTTGTACCTTCCCATCTCTGAGCTTTTCCTTGTGTGCTTTCCTCTGCCTCAAATAACATTCCTGCTTCTCTACATATTCACCTCCCACCTGTTAGTGCCTCCCTTTGCTAGTTTATCTGAAGCCCCCTTAAATGACAGCTGGTCACGTCTGGCAGAGAGCAGCCCTAACTCCAGCCCCGGGTGTTCCCTAGTTCCTACTTCTCTCTTCCACCCCGCTGCTGAAATTCCACTGTGCCTGACAGCTTAGCCGTCCCAGAGATAAGAGGATCTGTCCTTCGGGCCAATAACCTCCCCTCTCCCTTCTGAAGTCCCAAAGCACCACTTTATGCTACATCCACACAGGACCACCTTCATTTCCAGTCATCATAAATAATCATCACCATTATTGCAATTGTAACAGATCTCAATTCCCTTGCTAAGCTGGACAAATATTTTTTGAATGAGAAAATAATTGGATGAACAGATGGAAACTAATGAAAATAGTGGATATGTTATTCTCATGTTGGAAATCTTAGGATGGATACTTTGTATATTTTTTTAATCTAGACATATTTTTAAAAATTAAAATCCCCAAACGTTTGAGAGGACTACTGCTAGGGGTTTCACCAATTCCTCAGTTTGCTAACATCACTCAATTTATCAATGGCATACTTTTTTTTTCCATGAAAAGCACTATAGTATCTTTTTTTAAAAATGTTATTTACTTTTTTGGCTGCATCAGATCTTCGTTGCGGCACAAGGGATCTTCGTTACGGCACACAGGATCTTTCATTGTGGTACGCGGGCTCTTCATTGCCATGTGTGGGCTCCAGAGAGCAGGGGCTCAGTAGTTGCAGCACGCGGGCTCTCTAGTTGTGGCACATGGGCTCTAGAACGCGCGGGCTCAGTAGTTGCCGTGCGCACGGGCTTAGTTGCCCCACAGCGTGTGGGATCTTAGTTCCCCGACCAGGGATTGAACCCGCGTCCCCTGCGTTAGAAGGCAGATCCTTAACCACTGGACCACGAGAGAAGTCCCCTAATGTATCTTTTTTGATCCATTTTTCCCCAAAGTAAAACAATGTTTCTTGTTTCATGAGCGTTGCTGGTACAGGGCAAAGAGAGCAGAGAGGAACAAAGCAAGGGGAGGTACCCGTGCTGCTGGTGACCAGAGGTGTGTCTGGCTGGGTGAGTTGCTCCTGTCCTACTTAACGGAATTCAACATATAAATCCAGGTCTCAAATCCCCATGGAGCCTCAGGTTCGGTGAAAAGTATTCAAAGTCACAAATGTCACAGTCCTCAAATGCCAAGGGTCTGCTATAACTGTAATGTGCCTGGCCCAAGGCTTGGATCTAGTAGATGTCCAAAACAGATTTAACTAAGCAACTGTCCTGTTTAGACACTTCTATGAAAGGGACAATTCACTGGTTTATATCTTGAGCTATATATAGAGAGAGAGATAGATGTAGAGATAAAGATAGAGATGCACACACACACAACACAGATATGTATATATATATACGTGTGTGTATAAAATTTTAAATATCATGTATACATGATTTTAAATGCTCTTTTACAAGTTGGATTTATTTTAAAACCTTCCATCGTAGTTGGGTTAAGGATGTGATCATCTTTTGCTTGCATACACAACTTCACCCCAGATCAGATAGAACGGTAACAAAGCAGCGTTAAGTCTATGTGGAACAGTTTTAGGTACCACAAGAAAGCGTGCAGTATTTATTCAAGTGTCTGTATTTCCATTTCTGAATAGAGGAGAATTAATTGTCGGCCTCCTCAGATCATGAGCAGCTTTAGTTAAGAGCTCTGGAACAGGCTAGCTTTGATGAGAGGAGCTGCATTAAGCACAGATGACCATCCAGGGGATTTACTAAGCTGGGATGGATTCATGCAAGCTGCCAGCACAAACTTTTTACAAACTCCCTTCCTGATAATAACAGGGGAGAGTAGACACAGACTTGAAATTTTTGGCAGTAAAATTAGCTTTAACATATGACTCATTTTTTTTCTTTCTAAACATAGAAAGGGGGGAGGGGAAAGCAACCTAAAATAATTTAAGGCCTCTCTTACAGGAAAAGCAGGCAATATAGTTGGGTACACGTCAGCACGCCCCAATTCTGTGAGACATCTTAGACCCAGGATCTACCCTCTGCTAAAGTATCATCGTGCTTTGATCAGCAGCAGTCAAACTAAACTGTCCCCATCAACAAAGACTCTCCATGAGTCAGGATGACAAGATCCACTGTTATAAGGAAGTGAAATGACAATGGGACCAGATAGGCAAGAATGTCCATTATTATTCATAGCCTCCTGGGGAAAAACCAGCTCCACTGTAACCATTTCCTGTCCTGTATTCAAGTCCTTCTAATTCAGAAACTTAACATAAACAACATCACCTCAGGGAAAAGGCTGCATGTGTTGTGTATACTACGTGTTGCCTGGAGTCTTGGTTTTTATCATTGGAGTAGAAGACAAGGCGTATGGGTTTAGGGTTAGGCTCCAGCTCCAAGGTATCATCTGTGCACACTTTTTTTTTTTTTTTTTTTTAACATCTTTATCGGCGTATAATTGCTTTACTATGGTGTGTTAGTTTCTGCTGTACAACAAAGTGAATCAGCTATATGTATACATATATCCCCATATCCCCTCCCTCTTGAGCTTCCCTCTGTGCACACTTCTTAATCTCTTTGTGCCTCAGTCTCCTTATCTGTGCAATGGGGGTAATGACACCCACACTGCCGGTTATGTAAAGATTAACATGCATAATTATTTGGAAACATATCTCGGTGCCTGACACAAAGATAGTTGAGAAGTAACAGGTTATAACCCTACGGAAGTTATTTGTAAACTATCTGACATGAAAACTCATTTTTGCTTATAACAAATATACTAGATGGCACCAAAAGTTCTACCTGGAAAGTGAAAAGTTCTGGTAAATGGGTGATTTGGCATCTTGTAGATGGAAAACTGCAGCTGATTGCTACCTACGTTGGTGGAATTCAAGCTGGCCTCAGTCACACTGGCTTCACCCACTGCTTACTACACACTGTGGAGACCAAAGAATTATTCAGACTGAGTTCATTCTTACCAATACTCTGAGGCAGTGGTGTCTACTCCTGTGATGGAAATTCAGATGAAAGGTTTTATTTCTGTAAGCACACAGATCTAAAAAGGGTGGACTTGGAAACTTTATAAAATAAACTACTTAAGCTTCTCTTTATTTTGGTATTTTCTTGCACTCAAAACAAATCCCACAGGACAGCCTCATTCCCCTTCCCTCCATTTTTTAGCAGGTGGGAGTTCTTTCAGTCTCTTCTTTGATTTTACACACACACACACGCACGCGCGCACACACACACACACACACACACACTCATCTCTACACAAATACACAAAACCTAAAGAATATTAGAATATATGGTGCTCAGTATCACTAATCATCAGGGAAATGCAAACCAAAACCTCAAGGAGATATATCACCTCACATCTGCAAGAATGGTTGTTATCAAGACGATGAGAGATAACAAGTGTCGGTGAGTATGTGGAGAAAAGAAAACACTTGTGCGCAGTTGGCGGGACTTTAAACTGGTTCATCCACTATGGAGAACGGTATGGAGATTTCTTAAAAGATTCAAAGCAGAACTACCAGACAATCCAGCAAACCCACTTCTGGGTGTATATACAAAGGAAGTCAAAACAGGTTATCAAAGAGATAAATGCACACCCATGTTCATTGCAGCATTATTCACAACAGCCAAGATATGGAAACAACCTAAGTGTTCATCAGTGAACGAATGGACACAGAAGATGTGGTACATTTATACAACAGAATACTACTCAGCCACGAGAAAAGGAAATCCTGCCATTTGCAACAACCTGGGTAGACCTTGAGGACATTATGCTGAGTGAGATAAATCAGACAGAGAAAGACAAATACTCATTGAAATCCCTTATAAGTAGAATCTAAAAAAAAACAACAACAAAACAACAACAAAAAAAAATCAAACCTCCAAAAAACAGAGTGGACCAAGGGCTGGGGATGGAAGGAGGGCAAAGATATTGTTTAAGGGGACCTACTTGCAACTATTAGATAAATAAGTCCTGAACACCTAATACACAGTAGAGTGATGATAGACAACAAAACTGTACTATAAACATTAAACTTGCTAAGAGACTAGATCTTAACTGTTCCCACCACTAGAAGAAATGATAATTATGTGATGATGCAATGGAGATGTTAGCTAATGTTACCACACCGATCATACTGCAATACTATAAGTGTGTCAAAGCAACATGTTGTACACTTTAAACTCATACCATGTTATATGTCAATTATATCTCAATTTTTTAAAGCAAATGAGTATATAAAAGCTTCTCTGATGTTGCAGCATGACGCTGAATAGGAGCCGACAGTGTCAGGGTTCACCCCTGACCCCCACCCCGCCCTCTGGGTCCTCACTCGCAGTGAGCATCCCTGAACCCCAGGGCCAGGAAAGAGCACCCGAGCTGGTTACAGGCTGCTCTGCCCCTACTCACACTCTCGGCCCCTCTCCCTGCTTGCCTTTGCCCACACGCCCTCATTCACCAGCCCAGTTCCTCGCAACCACTGACACCCAGGTCAGCACCACGGTCCTGTCTTCTCTTCCTGCCCACAGCGGCCACTCACTCTGGCTTCCTCCTCCCCAGCGGGATGACCTAAGCCTGTTCTGTGCTCGATCCCGGTGCCTCACGGGGCCATAAGACTTTTAGGAACACCTACCTTGGTTATGAGACACCTTGGAATACCTACTGACAAAGCAGTTATTGGAACTTGAACGCAATCTCAAAACAGTTCCATCTGAATGATGTAGGAAGCAGAAAAGGCCCCTTCTACTCACAACCAAATGCCATCTTACGGTTCCTTACCAAGGGATTGGAATGTCAGGAATCTTTTGCTTTCAGCAGTGGGGTGAGTCCTGCTGCTTCTGCAGAGTACCCCCATTAACATGTATTCCACAAGGGCTCAGGGACACCCAGCTCTTTGCCTGGATTCTATATTTTTTTCTGATTCTAGAACCTTCTGGCCAGCTGTGCCCTCTCCCCCACGTGATGCCCAACCAGTCTGGTCCCTGCCCTCCCTAGGCTCACCCTCATCAGCAATGCCCCACACAACCACCCAGTCCCGGCTCTGTACCCTCGGAAGCCCTCATTCTACCATCAAGAACGCTGCTGGATGAGTCATTTTTTCCTGGATTGTTCTATGCCTGTATTGACCTCTTTGTCTTCACCGGGGCTGGGAGAACCCACTCCTGTCCCAGGCTTCTTGAGTGAGGGGTGCTTCCCTTACCCCACACTCCATACTGGAGCAGGAAAGACAGTGACGGTCTGCCACCCCACCACCACTACATCCAGACAACAAATCTCTACCCTTTGCAGCTCTTGCCATCGGTTTGCCACCTCGAGATACTTCTTCACATCCCCAGCATCTATGAGCTTGTAACGTCCTTCCCCCACGTTTCTGGGGGGCTGGCTCACAGTCTTCCTCTTTGCTCTGCTTGCCCCACTCCCACCTCCCCGTCATCTTGGACAATTTCAAAATCCTCGTTAAGAACCTGTCTAATAATATCCCGGCTTCAATCACCTGAAATCTCTAGTTTAACACTATTCCATTACAAGGCTCTTCGACCGTGTACGAATAAAACTTCACCTTGGAGCTTCTAGCTAGGCTGAACTACATGACCTTCAGTCTCTCTAGTGCCCATCTCTCTTTTCAACCTTCTGTCTTTTCAGTTCACCTCCTTTTCACACCCACTGACCCTGCTGTATGGACACAATTCTACCTCTTGTCCCAGGGCACCTTTATGTTTCCACCGAGTCAACTTTCTTTCCTTTCTTATGTGAGCAGGACCTCAGAATCAACCATGCCTCTCGCAGTCATCAACATCCCAAGACGCCCGCATCCTCTTGGTCACCTGCCGTGATCAACAATACCACTCCTGCTGCCCATTGTCCACCCCTCAGTGGCCCATAATATCAATCACCAGAGTATAAACGTGCTGATCAA
>RJWK010069513.1:0-11121 GCA_004363435.1 Platanista minor | reverse complement strand
GCAAGGCAAGGGATGGATAGTCCTAGGGCCAAGGCAAAAGTCAAGGTTGTAACATTCCTCGCAGGCTGACACACGAGCACGTGGCTCCAACGTGCACTCAGTAACTCATCCCTTGCCATGATAAGCATCTTCCCCTGGCAGCGCCCTAATAACCACGCCCCATCCGCAGCTCCTTACTGAGAGACTGTAGGGGAGACTCTCCAGGAAAGGACCCTCTGACACCTACTAAACTAGACTCACTCCTCCTACCCCTCCAACCCAGAATAGAGAAGTGATGAGTGGAGGTTTCCCACACTTGGTCCATGTTTCCATCCCTTCAGCAGGAATGGGGCAGAGGCGGGAAGTCCCCAGAAGGAGAGCCACCACGTCCGACCACCTACCATCAACACCTGTTATGCTCCCTCTCTTCCCTAAGACTTATCTTCCTGATCTCCTTGCCCTATTTTTCCTTTTCCTACGCCCAATGTTGGGTCTGCCAATGTCCCCTACAGGTTCTGCTCAGTCCTCTCATGGCTCAGAATGGGCAGAAGAGGCTGCTGATATTTGGACTAAAAGTTGGGCTATGGCGGGAGAGGGGTGCAGAGCAAGAAGGGAGGGAGGACACCTCGAGGCAGCTTAGCAAAAGGTCCGGAAGGATTTTAAGGGCTGATGATGGATGCAGGGGTCCTCATCGGTGAGTTCTACAGTTATCAGGTTGTATAGTTACGACTTCTTTTTCCAGACTCCATTACTCTTGACCACCTCTTAAAACTGGAGAAAATGGGCTAGTCCAGCAAGAATTAGATAGAATTTCTTTCTAGCCAGACACCAGAATGGATTTGGGAAGGAAGAGGGTGTAGATTTTGGGAGGAAAACACTGTACAGCAAATGTGGAAAAACCTTAATTGTTGGGTCTGGTTGATAGGTAGGTAGAGTTCACTGGCCTAGTACATGTTTGAAATTCTGCCTAAGTTCTGTTTAATCGCATGGTCCCAGTGACAGGCTGCTGGGAGTGGAAGGTCCTTGGGGCTTCTCATCCCGTGTAGGACACCTGCCACCCCACCCCTGACACTGATGGAACTCAGGGCAACAGGAAACCCATTTCTAGAAGTCAGGAAGTCTTGTCTTCGCTGGTCTTGCCCCATAACTTCTATCGCAGTTTTCGGCTCTGCTGGAACACAGTCCTCTCCCTCGTGCAAAATCACCTCTCCCCTTTGAGATCCATCCTGTCTCTCCAGGTCACCTCTTCCCCCGACTAAACACTCCCCATGTGGGTGCACAAAAGCAGAAAGATGAACCAGCTACAGAAATCCCTGAGAAATGTTCTAAGTGAATGACGAGGAGAAGTTCTAGAAGCCCAGTTGGAGAAGATGGAGTAGAGACCCAGTCCCAAGAATGGGGTGGAAAGTCGGTGAGTAGAGGTCCAGAGGAAGGTGGCAAAAGGCCGGTGAAGCCCCGGACCACAGGCGGGGTGGCGGGAGCGGTGCTGGGGTCCCCAGTCCTCACCATCTGGGTGGAGGCAGTGTACTCGTTGGCCTCATTCAGGTGGCACTGGCCGTCGTGAGGCTGCACCAGGCCCCCCAGCTTTCCATCCAGCGCGATGTGGGGCACGTCGTCCGTGGTGAACACCAGCAAGTGCAGCGCGTCCTTTCTCCAGCCGATCTTCTCCTGAGGGACAGAGGTTGATGGGTGTTAGGCCAGGCCTTCTTGGCTGCCACCCAAGCCTCCCCTGGGGCATCCTGCCCCTCCCTGCTCGACTCTGTACCTGACAGCCACTCCCCTTGGACGCCTCCCCTTTTAGCCTCCCCTATAGTTCCTTCCGCAGAGCAGCCTTTAGCCCCCCAACCTCCCTTCAACACACTCAGCTGGCTGCCCTTGTCTAAGATGATTGGTAAGTGACCACTTGAGTCCCCCAGTTAGACACGAATCACTCACAACAGAGTGCTCAAATGACCAACAGACAGATCTGTCTTTGGAGGACTTGAGAAAACCTGCCATCTTTCTGGTAGAAGTAAAACCACTCCAATCATGAACTGAACTACTCTGGTAGTTACGGTCAATCAGATCAGCTCTTTTCTCCCTTTACTGCTTCACTGTATGGAATGTATCCACCCTTCAGACAGAGGCACGGCTCAATACAAGCTATCTTGCAAGGGAAGGACTCTATTTTTTCATATTTAGACACTGTGGCACCGATACTACACAAAAACACTCCCAGTCATTACTATTAGGAGCAGCTAGACCCTGATACAGGGCAACAAAACCTGGGATAGGGTTGCCTTCATATCAGTAGTGAAAGAGCATCCCAAAATACGTGGGTAGCAGGATGAATATACGAAGGGTTTAAACACTGCTGAGTTATCTACACATGTACACTTGACACTGAAATAGGAGACTGGCTTCACAGACTTTACAAGTTAAATCTATCACCGTATGGCAGATAAGGGATTGAGGGTATCATCCTCTCTTTCTTATCACCACAAGGATGGATAAAACAGCCTTCAAGAGCTATGATTATTTTCTCATTTGCTCCAAAAGCAGTGTGGAAATAAGTCACAAGAAGTCAGCGTAACACAAGGAAGAAAAGGCAGTTTGAAAGGAATCCAGGGAGGACTGAAAGCCAGGAGGCCAGCTGTGAGCAAAGAATTCACCTTTGGGGAATCAGTTTCCCAGACTCTCAACGTTCATCCAACAGACAATTACTGACTTCCTACCACACGCAGTCCCCATGGAAGGCACTGGGTCTAAGAAACAGCCTGTTCCAGACCTCAAAAAGCTTGCAGTCAAGTGGAAACACAACTTTAACATATCACAATAAGCATGCTAATGAAGGCAAATACACTTTTAATGGAAACCCGGGGAGGAGGAGAGAAGGCTTCCCAGGGCAGAGGAAATGTCAGCTGAGCTGAAGGTGAGGAGGACCCTTCAAGGAAACTGGGAGAAGAAATGACAGAGGAGGCAGAAGATGGGGTGGGGAGCGGGTTGCTCTAGGCGCTAGTAAAGGCACAATGACGAGGCAGGATATGTATTCAGAACCCCAGAGGACGCAACCTAGAAGGTGCCTTACAGAGACGCATTCTAAGCTGTGACAAAACTAACTTATGGTATTAGAAGTGGAGATAAGTGGATCCCCTGGAGGCAGGACTGGGTGTCTTGGGAGGGGATGTTAATAACTGGAATATATGGAAAGACCATGAAAACTCATCAAACAATTTTGAAAAACAACAACAAAGTTGGGGGATCATTATCTAAGGCCAAGACTTATTATAAAGCTACAATAATTGAGACAGTGTGGTACTGACAAAAGGACAGACACATAGACCAGTGGAACAGGATAGAAAGCAGAAACAGACCCACACATACGGTCAATTCGATAGAAGGCAATGGAATAATTAGACCTCCATATAATGAACCTCAACCCACAGCTCTCACTGTGTACAAAAATGAACTCAAAGTGGATCACAGACCTAGAAGTGTAAAACGTCCGAGGAAACAAAGGAGTGGAAGCTTGGTGACCCTGGTGTAGGCAAGGATTTCTTAGAGGATTCACAGGATAAAAATTTGATGAATTAGACTTTGTCAAATTAAAAACATCGGCTCTTTGAATGATACCACTGAGAAAATGAAATGACCAGGCACAGATTGGGAGAAAATGTCGGCAAAAAATAAAAACCTGACAAAGGACTTGTATCCAGAATGTATAAAGAACTCTCACAGGCTACTAACAACACAAACAACTGAATTTTAAAAGCTAGAAACTTGGGCTTCCCCGGTGGCGCAGTGGTTGAGAGTCCGCCTGCCGATGCAGGGGACGCGGGTTCGTGCCCCGGTCCGGGAAGATCCCACATGTCGCGGAGCGGCTGGGCCCGTGAGCCATGGCCGCTGAGCCTGCGCATCCGGAGCCTGTGCTCCGCAACGGGAGAGGCCACAGCAGTGAGAGGCCCGCGTACCGCAAAAAAAAAAAAAAAAAAGCTAGAAACTTGAATAGACATTTTACCAAAGAAGAGATATGGATGGAAATAAGCACATGAAAGGATCCTCAACAACATTATCAGTCATTAAGAAAGTGCACAGGGCTTCCCTGGTGGCACAGTGGTTAAGAATCTGCCTGCCGATGCAGGAGACACGGGTTCAAGCCCTGGTCCGGGAAGATCCCACATGCCGCGGAGCAACTAAGCCTGTGCGCCAGAGCTACTGAGCCTGTGCTCTAGAGCCCGTGAGCCACAACTACCGAGCCCGCGCGCCACATCTACCGAAGCCCACGCGCTCCAGAGCCCGTGCTCCGCAACGAGAAGCCACCACAATGAGAAGCCCGCGCACGGCAACGAAGAGTAGCCCCTGCTCGCCGTGACTAGAGAAAGCCCGCGCACAGCAATGAAGACCCAACGCAGCCAAAAATAATTAATTAATTAATTAAAAAAAAAAGAAAAAGTGCACATTAAATTCACAATGAGATGCCATTAGATAGCTATGCCAATGGCAAAAAAAAAAAAAAAAAAACAGCCCTAAAAATACCAAGTGCTGGAAAGAATGTGGAACAATCAGAACTCTCATAAATTGCTAGTGAGAATACAAAATGTCTTGACAACTCTGGAAAACAGTTTGGCATACTCTTATGAAGTTAAATATACAATGACCATCAACTCAGCAATCCCATTCTTTGGTATTTATCCACGAGAAATGAAAACTTATGCTCACATAAAAACTACTAAGCAAATATTTATGTAACAGCAATTCGTGATCACCAAAATTTAGAAACAACCCAAATGTCCATCAGGTGGTGAATACACAGACAAACTGTAGTACATCTCTACAATGGAATACTATTCAGCAATAAAGAGGAACAAACTGCTGATACACACAACTCGGATGAATCTCCAAAGCACTAGGTTAAGTGAAAAAAGCCTGACTCAAAAGGCAACTTACTGTCTAACTCCATTCAGAAGATATTCACGGACAGACAAAAATATGGGGACAGAAAACAGATTGGTGGTTGCCAAAGGCTGAGTGCAAAGGGAGAGGTCAACAACAGACGGGCACTGGGAAACTTTCTGAGGTGACAGAAATTACCTATATCTTTTTTTTTCTCATTTCTTTTCTCTTTTTTTTTTTTTTTTTGGGGGGGTACGCGGGCCTCTCACTGTTGTGGCCTCTCCCGTTGCGGAGCACAGGCTCCGGACGCGCAGGCTCAGCAGCCATGGCTCACGGGCCCAGCCGCTCCGCGGCATGTGGGATCCTCCCGGACCGGGGCACGAACCCGTGTCCCCTGCATCGGCAGGCGGACTCTCTACCACTGCGCCACCAGGGAAGCCCTTCATTTCTTTTCTTCATCTATATCTTAGTTGTCGGGGTGGCTCTAAGACGTTATACCTAAAAACGGTGAATTTTACTCTATGTAAATCATCCCTCAATACACCTCACTTTAAAAAACGCTTAAAGAAGTATATACATCTTTTGACTCGATGATTCTACCGCAGGAGACTCTAGAAGTATTCTGAAGTACGCACGGCAGTATTTTTACCAATAGTGACAAAACAGGAAAGAGGTGTAATGATTACCCTACCCGAATACAGGAGCAGTTAAGTAAACTGAGATCTCTCCTTTCCACCATTAGAAATTATGTTCATAAAAAGTATGAAATTATGTGTAAACGTGTATAATATAAAGTGAAAAACAAAGAATACAGTACTGTAATTACAGTGTGATCACAAACTATGTAACAAACAGGCATCACTCTCCACTAAAAAGAGAACAGAGATTGAAACAAAATATACCATAATGATGTTGGGATTGAGATTAGATCTTTTTTTTTTTTTTTCCCCAAACTATCTTTAATAAGTGCTACTTTTAGGGCTTCCCTGGTGGCGCCGTGGTTGAGAGTCCGCCTGCCGATGCAGGGGATGCGGGTTCGTGCCCCGGTCCGGGAGGATCCCACATGCCGCGGAGCGGCTGGGCCCGTGAGCCATGGCTGCTGAGCCTGCGCGTCCGGAGCCTGTGCTCCGCAACGGGAGAGGCCACAACAGTGAGAGGCCCGCGTACCCCCCCAAAAAAAAAAAAAAAAAGAGAAAAGAAATGAGAAAAAAAAAGATATAGGTAATTTCTGTCACCTCAGAAAGTTTCCCAGTGCCCGTCTGTTGTTGACCTCTCCCTTTGCACTCAGCCTTTGGCAACCACCAATCTGTTTTCTGTCCCCATATTTTTGTCTGTCCGTGAATATCTTCTGAATGGAGTTAGACAGTAAGTTGCCTTTTGAGTCAGGCTTTTTTCACTTAACCTAGTGCTTTGGAGATTCATCCGAGTTGTGTGTATCAGCAGTTTGTTCCTCTTTATTGCTGAATAGTATTCCATTGTAGAGATGTACTACAGTTTGTCTGTGTATTCACCACCTGATGGACATTTGGGTTGTTTCTAAATTTTGGTGATCACGAATTGCTGTTACATAAATATTTGCTTAGTAGTTTTTATGTGAGCATAAGTTTTCATTTCTCGTGGATAAATACCAAAGAATGGGATTGCTGAGTTGATGGTCATTGTATATTTAACTTCATAAGAGTATGCCAAACTGTTTTCCAGAGTTGTCAAGACATTTTGTATTCTCACTAGCAATTTATGAGAGTTCTGATTGTTCCACATTCTTTCCAGCACTTGGTATTTTTAGGGCTGTTTTTTTTTTTTTTTTTTTGCCATTGGCATAGCTATCTAATGGCATCTCATTGTGAATTTAATGTGCACTTTTTCTTTTTTTTTTAATTAATTAATTAATTATTTTTGGCTGCGTTGGGTCTTCATTGCTGTGCGCGGGCTTTCTCTAGTCACGGCGAGCAGGGGCTACTCTTCGTTGCCGTGCGCGGGCTTCTCATTGTGGTGGCTTCTCGTTGCGGAGCACGGGCTCTGGAGCGCGTGGGCTTCGGTAGATGTGGCGCGCGGGCTCGGTAGTTGTGGCTCACGGGCTCTAGAGCACAGGCTCAGTAGCTCTGGCGCACAGGCTTAGTTGCTCCGCGGCATGTGGGATCTTCCCGGACCAGGGCTTGAACCCGTGTCTCCTGCATCGGCAGGCAGATTCTTAACCACTGTGCCACCAGGGAAGCCCTGTGCACTTTCTTAATGACTGATAATGTTGTTGAGGATCCTTTCATGTGCTTATTTCCATCCATATCTCTTCTTTGGTAAAATGTCTATTCAAGTTTCTAGCTTTTTTTTTTTTTTTTTTGCGGTACGCGGGCCTCTCACTGCTGTGGCCTCTCCCGTTGCGGAGCACAGGCTCCGGATGCGCAGGCTCAGCGGCCATGGCTCACGGGCCCAGCCGCTCCGCGACATGTGGGATCTTCCCGGACCGGGGCACGAACCCGCGTCCCCTGCATCGGCAGGCGGACTCTCAACCACTGCGCCACCGGGGAAGCCCAAGTTTCTAGCTTTTAAAATTCAGTTGTTTGTGTTGTTAGTAGCCTGTGAGAGTTCTTTATACATTCTGGATACAAGTCCTTTGTCAGGTTTTTATTTTTTGCCGACATTTTCTCCCAATCTGTGCCTGGTCATTTCATTTTCTCAGTGGTATCATTCAAAGAGCCGATGTTTTTAATTTGACAAAGTCTAATTCATCAAATTTTTATCCTGTGAATCCTCTAAGAAATCCTTGCCTACACCAGGGTCACCAAGCTTCCACTCCTTTGTTTCCTCGGACGTTTTACACTTCTAGGTCTGTGATCCACTTTGAGTTCATTTTTGTACACAGTGAGAGCTGTGGGTTGAGGTTCATTATATGGAGGTCTAATTATTCCATTGCCTTCTATCGAATTGACCGTATGTGTGGGTCTGTTTCTGCTTTCTATCCTGTTCCACTGGTCTATGTGTCTGTCCTTTTGTCAGTACCACACTGTCTCAATTATTGTAGCTTTATAATAAGTCTTGGCCTTAGATAATGATCCCCCAACTTTGTTGTTGTTTTTCAAAATTGTTTGATGAGTTTTCATGGTCTTTCCATATATTCCAGTTATTAACATCCCCTCCCAAGACACCCAGTCCTGCCTCCAGGGGATCCACTTATCTCCACTTCTAATACCATAAGTTAGTTTTGTCACAGCTTAGAATGCGTCTCTGTAAGGCACCTTCTAGGTTGCGTCCTCTGGGGTTCTGAATACATATCCTGCCTCGTCATTGTGCCTTTACTAGCGCCTAGAGCAACCCGCTCCCCACCCCATCTTCTGCCTCCTCTGTCATTTCTTCTCCCAGTTTCCTTGAAGGGTCCTCCTCACCTTCAGCTCAGCTGACATTTCCTCTGCCCTGGGAAGCCTTCTCTCCTCCTCCCCGGGTTTCCATTAAAAGTGTATTTGCCTTCATTAGCATGCTTATTGTGATATGTTAAAGTTGTGTTTCCACTTGACTGCAAGCTTTTTGAGGTCTGGAACAGGCTGTTTCTTAGACCCAGTGCCTTCCATGGGGACTGCGTGTGGTAGGAAGTCAGTAATTGTCTGTTGGATGAACGTTGAGAGTCTGGGAAACTGATTCCCCAAAGGTGAATTCTTTGCTCACAGCTGGCCTCCTGGCTTTCAGTCCTCCCTGGATTCCTTTCAAACTGCCTTTTCTTCCTTGTGTTACGCTGACTTCTTGTGACTTATTTCCACACTGCTTTTGGAGCAAATGAGAAAATAATCATAGCTCTTGAAGGCTGTTTTATCCATCCTTGTGGTGATAAGAAAGAGAGGATGATACCCTCAATCCCTTATCTGCCATACGGTGATAGATTTAACTTGTAAAGTCTGTGAAGCCAGTCTCCTATTTCAGTGTCAAGTGTACATGTGTAGATAACTCAGCAGTGTTTAAACCCTTCGTATATTCATCCTGCTACCCACGTATTTTGGGATGCTCTTTCACTACTGATATGAAGGCAACCCTATCCCAGGTTTTGTTGCCCTGTATCAGGGTCTAGCTGCTCCTAATAGTAATGACTGGGAGTGTTTTTGTGTAGTATCGGTGCCACAGTGTCTAAATATGAAAAAATAGAGTCCTTCCCTTGCAAGATAGCTTGTATTGAGCCGTGCCTCTGTCTGAAGGGTGGATACATTCCATACAGTGAAGCAGTAAAGGGAGAAAAGAGCTGATCTGATTGACCGTAACTACCAGAGTAGTTCAGTTCATGATTGGAGTGGTTTTACTTCTACCAGAAAGATGGCAGGTTTTCTCAAGTCCTCCAAAGACAGATCTGTCTGTTGGTCATTTGAGCACTCTGTTGTGAGTGATTCGTGTCTAACTGGGGGACTCAAGTGGTCACTTACCAATCATCTTAGACAAGGGCAGCCAGCTGAGTGTGTTGAAGGGAGGTTGGGGGGCTAAAGGCTGCTCTGCGGAAGGAACTATAGGGGAGGCTAAAAGGGGAGGCGTCCAAGGGGAGTGGCTGTCAGGTACAGAGTCGAGCAGGGAGGGGCAGGATGCCCCAGGGGAGGCTTGGGTGGCAGCCAAGAAGGCCTGGCCTAACACCCATCAACCTCTGTCCCTCAGGAGAAGATCGGCTGGAGAAAGGACGCGCTGCACTTGCTGGTGTTCACCACGGACGACGTGCCCCACATCGCGCTGGATGGAAAGCTGGGGGGCCTGGTGCAGCCTCACGACGGCCAGTGCCACCTGAATGAGGCCAACGAGTACACTGCCTCCACCCAGATGGTGAGGACTGGGGACCCCAGCACCGCTCCCGCCACCCCGCCTGTGGTCCGGGGCTTCACCGGCCTTTTGCCACCTTCCTCTGGACCTCTACTCACCGACTTTCCACCCCATTCTTGGGACTGGGTCTCTACTCCATCTTCTCCAACTGGGCTTCTAGAACTTCTCCTCGTCATTCACTTAGAACATTTCTCAGGGATTTCTGTAGCTGGTTCATCTTTCTGCTTTTGTGCACCCACATGGGGAGTGTTTAGTCGGGGGAAGAGGTGACCTGGAGAGACAGGATGGATCTCAAAGGGGAGAGGTGATTTTGCACGAGGGAGAGGACTGTGTTCCAGCAGAGCCGAAAACTGCGATAGAAGTTATGGGGCAAGACCAGCGAAGACAAGACTTCCTGACTTCTAGAAATGGGTTTCCTGTTGCCCTGAGTTCCATCAGTGTCAGGGGTGGGGTGGCAGGTGTCCTACACGGGATGAGAAGCCCCAAGGACCTTCCACTCCCAGCAGCCTGTCACTGGGACCATGCGATTAAACAGAACTTAGGCAGAATTTCAAACATGTACTAGGCCAGTGAACTCTACCTACCTATCAACCAGACCCAACAATTAAGGTTTTTCCACATTTGCTGTACAGTGTTTTCCTCCCAAAATCTACACCCTCTTCCTTCCCAAATCCATTCTGGTGTCTGGCTAGAAAGAAATTCTATCTAATTCTTGCTGGACTAGCCCATTTTCTCCAGTTTTAAGAGGTGGTCAAGAGTAATGGAGTCTGGAAAAAGAAGTCGTAACTATACAACCTGATAACTGTAGAACTCACCGATGAGGACCCCTGCATCCATCATCAGCCCTTAAAATCCTTCCGGACCTTTTGCTAAGCTGCCTCGAGGTGTCCTCCCTCCCTTCTTGCTCTGCACCCCTCTCCCGCCATAGCCCAACTTTTAGTCCAAATATCAGCAGCCTCTTCTGCCCATTCTGAGCCATGAGAGGACTGAGCAGAACCTGTAGGGGACATTGGCAGACCCAACATTGGGCGTAGGAAAAGGAAAAATAGGGCAAGGAGATCAGGAAGATAAGTCTTAGGGAAGAGAGGGAGCATAACAGGTGTTGATGGTAGGTGGTCGGACGTGGTGGCTCTCCTTCTGGGGACTTCCCGCCTCTGCCCCATTCCTGCTGAAGGGATGGAAACATGGACCAAGTGTGGGAAACCTCCACTCATCACTTCTCTATTCTGGGTTGGAGGGGTAGGAGGAGTGAGTCTAGTTTAGTAGGTGTCAGAGGGTCCTTTCCTGGAGAGTCTCCCCTACAGTCTCTCAGTAAGGAGCTGCGGATGGGGCGTGGTTATTAGGGCGCTGCCAGGGGAAGATGCTTATCATGGCAAGGGATGAGTTACTGAGTGCACGTTGGAGCCACGTGCTCGTGTGTCAGCCTGCGAGGAATGTTACAACCTTGACTTTTGCCTTGGCCCTAGGACTATCCATCCCTTGCCTTGC
>RJWK010069512.1:0-11119 GCA_004363435.1 Platanista minor | reverse complement strand
AAAAAAAAAAAAAAAGATATCCTTTATCCAATTGAAAAGAAGCTTCATGATTTGGTCCCTATGAATTTTCCACCCTGGTCTTGCTCCAGCACCTGCCTCATGCAGTCATACTGACGTGCCGTCCCCCACATGCCCTGCTCTTGTTTGCCTGGATCGCTCGCAGGCTTTTGCCTCTCTTCCAATTCCTCCTTGCAGGATAACCTCTTACTTACTCTTCCAGCATCTAACCTCCACTTACTTGGGATTCTACTATTTATAAATCTCATTCCATTGGTTATTATTTTCAAACTCTTAATATTGTGCTCTTACAGGGAGATCAGTTGAGTGCTTTGTGACCACCTAGAGGGGTGGGATAGGGAGGGTGGGACGGAGATGCAAGCGGGAGGGGATGTGGGGATATTTGTGTACTATGTATAGCTGATTGACTTTGTTATACGGCAGAAACGCACAACATTGTAAAGCAATTATACTCCAATAAAGATGTTAAAAAAGATACATTGTGCTCTTAAATTTGAGAACATCACTAAGGACTTAACTTCAGCTCATTTGAAAAACCAGAAGTATTTATGTCTAGCTTATGTTTGTTAGTTTTCTTGTTTGCGCATTCTCATTCATTGTAATAATAACAAACATTCAGAGAGCTGCCACGAAAATGTGACGTGTTGATGAAAGGACGGTTAGATCCCTTTGTTTGTACTGATGTGTTTGTGTGGAGAGGTGGGGTTTGTTACAGATTTGGTTTTTTGGTTTTTTAAAATTTATTTTATTGAAGTATAGTTAAGTTATAATGTGTTATGTTATAGATTTGTTTTAAACATTTTTCAAGACTTCCATTTTTAAGCACTATCTGAGCTGCCACCTCCATATATTTGTGCAGTCCAGCTGCAGAAGTGAGTAAAGATGTCAAGGACTAGATGGTCTGGATTACAGGGATTGGTTCCAGGAACCTCCGTGGATGTTCAAGTCCCGTATATAAAATGGTGTGTAGTATTTGCATATAACCTGTGCACATTCTCCCATATACTTTAAATCATCTCTAGATTATTATAACACCTAATACAGTGTAAGTGCTGTGTAAATTGTTGCTGGCATGTCACAAATTCAAGTTTTGCTTTTTGGGACTTTCTGGAATTTTTTTTTTTTCTGAAGAGTTTCTGTCTATCGTTGGTTGAATCTGAGGATGCTAAACCCACAGATACTGAGGGCTGACTGTACTGTGTAGCTGTGCTAAGTGGTTCATCATATTCTTTGAAGATTTTTATGTATTCACCATGCAACCTGGGAAATTCTGCCAATAACAAAATTTTCCTTCTGCAGATGCTGCTGCCTGATTATTGTCTAGGCTTCTGCCAGACATACTATTTGGGAGGAGGCAGATGAGGAACAGGAAGGACTTTGATATTTTGGAAAATCATGTGGCAGGAATTTACAGCTTTGCTTTGTAAATCTTTTTTTTCTCCTGATGTGCACCCTCCCTGACACTTTTACTTTATTGATGAATGATCACCAAAGACTTGGTGATAGCGTTATTTTTTAAATTTGTAGTGAATCTACTTTTATTTAAATTAGTTGGATAATATGCCTAAATTACCATTGCTCTAAGTGGTTATAAGAAGTCAGTATGTCTTGCATCATATTCCATTGTGTATGTGTGTGTGTGTACCACATTTTCTTTATCCATTCATCTGCCAGTGGACACTTAGCTTGCTTCCATGTTTTGGCTATTGTAAATAATGCTGCAGTGAGCATGGGGGTACAGGTTATCTCTTCAAGATGGTGATTTCATTTCCTTTGGCTAAATACCCAGAAGTGGAAACAAGAAGGAAATACTGCCATTTGCTACAACATGGATGGACCTTGAGGGCATTATGCTAAGTGAAGTAAGTCATACAAAGACAAATACTATATGATCTCACTTATATGTGGAATCTAAAAAAAAAAAAAAAACGAACTTACGGAAACAGAACAAATCGGTGATTGCCAGAGGCAGGGGATGGAAGAAATGAAGGAAGATGGCCAAAAAGTACAAACTTCCAGTTATAAGATAAATAAGTTCTGGGGATGTAATGTACAGCATGATGACTAGTTAGCAATACTGTACCTTATATATTTGAAAATTGTTAACAGAGTAGATTTTAAGTTCTAATCACTAGAAAAAACATTATAACTGTGCGAGGTGATGGATGTTAACTTATTGTGGTAGTCATTTTGTAATATATACATATATCAAATCATGTTGTACACCTTAAACTAATACAAGTTATATGTCAGTTATATCTCAATATAATTAACGTGTCAAGTATATCTCAGTATAACAACTACGAAAAAAGAAAGTGGTAATCTTTTAAGTGTTATATGTCTACATATCATACTTTGAGCATATATGAACTATCTACAAAGTTTAATGAAAATATATCAGTATCATGTGACCAAGACCCTTAGGAAAATCTTCCCATCTGGCACAGCAGTATTCTTATAGACCCCAGTTATCAGAGATCTGGTCTGGAGCACCTGTCTTTTGCTTAGTGACTTTGGGTAAATATTATTAGTTGAAGGGAAGGTACCTGAGGAGTCAAGGTTAGCCTCAAAAATCTGTGTGGAAAATTATTTTTCTAATTAGTTGAATATTGGCAAATAAAGTTTAGGGATAGAGAATATACTTTGCAGGATCTAGAAAAAGAATATTAATGTATCAGCACCTAGAATGTTCTTGAATGAAAACCTAGAATCCTATAGTAATAAAAAGTTGAAAATTTTTCTAAATTAATACAGAATTAATCCCCATTAGTTTGCCTTTGTTTGTGGGTGATAAAAAGCACACGTAAATGTATCCTCCTTCAAGTTTGAAGTGTACATTATACACAGTCGTGTTTACTATGTGCACAGCATCACACAGCAGGTCTCTAGAACTTTCTCATCCCACAGGACTGGAACTCTGTACCATCAAACAACAGCTCCCTCTTGCCCCCTCCTCCTAGCCCCTGGCAAACACCATTCTACCTCCTGTTGCTGAGTTTGATTGTTTTCGATACTTTATATAAGTAGAGTCATGCAGTATTTGTCTTTTTGTGATTGGCTTATTTCCCTTAACAGTGTCCTCTAGGTTCATCTATGTTATAGCATATGACAGAACTCCCTTCTTTTCTAAGGCTGAGTAATGTTCCATTGTATGTATATACCACATTTTCTTTATCCATCCATTCATCCAGCAGACATTTAGATTGTTTCTGCATGTTGGCTATTTTGAATAACACTGCAGTGAACGTGGGTGTGAAATATCTCCTCAGGATCCTGTTTCCCATTCTTTTGGATAGGTACCCAGAAGTGGGGTTGCTGAATCATATAATAGTTCCATTTTTAGCTTTTTGAGGAACCTCCATACTGTTTACTACAGCAGCAGCGCCATTTTACAGTCACATCAACAGCGCACAAGGGTTCCAGTTTCTTCGCATTCTCACCAACACTTGTTATTTTTGTTTTTTTCAACACTGGCCACCGTGACAGATATGAAGTGATATCTCATTGTGGTTTTGATTTTCCTGATGATTAGTGATGTTGAGCATTTTACATGCTTGTTGGCTATTTGTATATATTCTTTGGAGAAATACCTATTCAAGTTCTTGGCCCATTTTTTTAATTGAGCAGTTTTTTGTTGTTACTGAGTTGTAGGAGTTCTTTATATATTCTGGATATTAACCCCTTATCTGATATATGGTTTGCCAGTAGTTTCCTCATTCCATAGGCTGCCCCCTCTGGGTTGCCTTTTAACAGCCCAGGATTGACTGTTGTTTCACAGTCTCAGCTTAAATTGGACTCTGGTAATGCACACCAATGTCTGTTTTCACCCTGATTCTTCCTAATTCCTAATTC
Source organism: Platanista minor (assembly GCA_004363435.1). Taxonomy (NCBI): domain Eukaryota; kingdom Metazoa; phylum Chordata; class Mammalia; order Artiodactyla; family Platanistidae; genus Platanista; species Platanista minor. The sequence goes on along the minus strand of RJWK010069512.1, from coordinate 7,249 downwards.
CAGGCTTAAATCTTGATTGTTCTCTCTTCCTATAGTCTCTGAGCTATATTGTCATTACTAACTCTGATTTCCATTTCCCATGATCTCTTCTTTCCTAATGTTTTATGATTTTAAAACTACAGGTATATATTTTTCAAACGTGAAAATATTCCTTTCAGCGGAGCATAGACAGCAGGCAGTATATTTTGAATCAGTTCATTTGGTGAGTGTGTGGGATGATGGTTAGAGTTGTCATAAGATATATAAGTATGTCCTAAAATCTTACACCTCCTGATGACCTGCTAATCAAGCTAGAAACAGTAACTTTAGTTTGAAAAATCACGATTCTTGTTGACTGAACCAATAAATTTCACATTTACTAAAAAAGAGCTAATATATGTGGTTGAATGTTCTGACTGGCCAAACATAATGTAGAGTTTATTTCCTAGCAAATAATGAAAGATCGATGGATGAATGTTGGTCATGAAGAAGAAGAGCTAAAGCCATATGCTGAGCCTGAACCAGATTTCAATGACACAAAAAGAATAGGTAAGTATTTAAGTATCGTGAGAGGGGTGGTCCCTAGGCTAAAAGTGAGAGTCCTTTAGTCTACCAAAATCGTGTTTAAAATGTAAAGGGGAAGCAATGTTTATTTGAAAAATACTTGCTTTTTATCATCTTTTCTTTCTCCAGATATACACTAAACATTGCAAAATTCAGGTTCCTTATTTTGTTCTCATATGTTATAATCGAAACCAGTTGTTGGCAACAGTGATATAAAAATTTAGGTAATGTAGATAAACCTCATTCTTTTCTTTCAACACTTCCTAACAGGAGGAATGACTGATTTAAGAATCAGCACCGATCAGACTGATAAATATCAGCAACACATAGCATGTATTTTAACCAAAAACGTAGAGGCCCTGAGTTAGAGGGAGGAACACTTTGGCTTCCCCTTTGTTTCCCACTATCTCAGCAGGGTCCATCCTCCCACACCCAGTCAGTGCTCTGCTTACTCCCAACCGGTTCCCTCTCTTCATTCCCAGAGCCATCAGCAACTCACAGTTGAGTCATCTCCTGTCTGGCTTGAAGGCAGAATGGCTGAGGAGGAGCATTGTAGGGCGTTAGGAATCTGATCAGAAGAACTGTGGGATTCAGGCCTTCTAAAGAGTAAAGCAGAAATTGTTAAGAAATGAGAGAAACCACTCCATGAGTGGCTGAGGGTGCGTTGAGAGAGAGAGAAAGGTGTTCTGTGTGTGTCACAGAGAGACAGATACTACGTCGAGCTGGATAAAGGAACTCAGCTCAAGGATGTGCTGGGCAATGAGAAATGGAGTAGCCTGTGAATATATTAACCCACAATGTAGATAATTTCTGCATGAAAAATTGGGGATGTACAGTATCTGTAACTACACAGTGTCTGTATATTAGTAATCCAGAAGTTTTATAATTAAAAGTTACACTTTAAATTTTCAGAATTTAGTTTTCATATCTGATGTGGGCAAACTTGCCCATTTTTGTTGGTTTCTTTACTAAAATAAACCCATTTTCAGGAAATTTGAATTTTGTTGTTTTTTATTTCTAGACATCATGGTCACCATGGGTTTTGCACGAGATGAGATAAATGATGCCTTAATAAATCAGAAATATGATGAAGTCATGGCTACTTATATTCTTCTAGGTAGAAAACCACCTGAAGTAAGTTTTTCACCTTTTCAGATTAATGTGAATTATTTCTTGAGCTAAGTCACAGCTAAGTATAGATATAATGTTAGCAAATATATTTTAGGTTGTATCAAAAATAATACAAAGACCCTAACATTCTTATTTATCAGAATTCAAAATTCAAGTGGCTGAGTTGTGAACTAACCTTATTTCCGAATACTGAGAGATTCTGTTTTGAAAGAACAGGCATAGTGCCTTGCTTAGTTCGGAGAGGCCCTGTTCACAGTCACGTCTTTGAGAATGGCTCTGGCAGCCCAAGTGCAACAGCCCTGCCAGAGGTAACACGGTTATTTTGGGTGGGCAGAAAAGACAGCAACTGAAACAAAAGGAGGTGACAGCATTGAAAACAAAATGTATAGGTGGGAACCCAGGAAAAGGTTGTTTGGTGATATATTTTACCTTGTAGAGTGTCAAGTGTTTTGATACATTCAACTGGAAATTCTCAAGGCCAGTCAAGGTCTATAATAGGGAGAGAGAGTAAGGAAGTCGCTCTCTGCCAATTGTGATTGAACCTTTGATGATCCTTTGGGATAGCAAATATAAAGGCATAAATCGAGAGTCAAGAACAGCCCAGAGCTTTGACAGTTGGTTGAAAATTAGACATCTGTGGGAGGCATTTTGTAGAATAGGATGAAATTATTTATAATTAGATAGTAACTATTAGTGAATCAGTACATTCAGCTGACATTTATTGAACCTACTCGGTACCAGAAACCATGCTGAGTACTGGAATAGAAAGATTAGAACGTCTCTGCTCTCAAGGAGCCATCAGTCTAGAGGGGAGAGAATCGGTCCACAGCGTGGAACGTGCTCTGATTAGGGGGATGTACAGGATACTACTCAGGGACACAAGGGGACAGGCACCCACAACAGGCCAAGACATGTAAGAGGTTGAATTAACAGTATTTGATAACCTGTTGGAAACGAAGGGTAAGAGACTCTCAGATTGCTAGCATAGGTGACTGGTTTTGTAAGATGTATTTGCCAAGATAGGAAAAGAGTGAACCTTAGGGGGAAGATGGGAAGTTTGTTCAGTTCCGGGTGGTTGAATTTGAGATTCCTGTTGGTTGGAGCTGTTCAGTAGACATTTGGATATAAAGATCTGGATCTGAAGGGAATGAGTTGAATAGCATGAATAGATTTGGGATTCATCATCAGAGGGCCACACAGTAATGTGCCAGGAACTGTTTTAAGGACTTTACATGTATTAATTCATCTAATCCTCTCAATGACCCTACCAGGTAGGTACTACTATAGTGGAGGACAGGGATCTTCAGTAGAGATGCTAATAGCTAGGGAAGTGGCATCCAAGAAGCCAAGCCAAGAGAATTTTTAGAAGTGGGAAATAGTACAAATGGTTATCTCTAAAGTCTTTGAACTGTCTCTACCTAGGTTTTAGATTTCACTCCTGAGATCTTTAATTTTCCTATTAATTTAAGTATAAAGGAAACACTGATTTTATAAGAGTACAACCCAGCCCGTGCATGAATTAAAATGAAGTTTGAATTGCATTGAATATAAATGAATGAAGCTACTATAAGTAATAAGAGCCTGCGCTTTGGAGCCAGGGTCACTGGGTTTGAATTCCCACCCCTCCCCCACCCCAGCACAGCCACTAACTAGCTGTGTGACTTAGGCAATTTACTTAATTTCTCTGTGCCTCAGTTTCCTGAGCTATAAAATGAGGATGACAATAGTACCTATCTCTTAGGGTCACTGAGAGGGTTTAAAGGAATTAATACTTCTCAAGTCCTCAGAACAGCTCCTGGCACACTACTGTGTGCTCTGTGTTAGCTGTTATCTATTAAAATTTTCATCATCAGTATTTCTCTGCTCTCTATCATTAGCAACTTTACCTATGACTTTAGATTTCCCATTAGAATGCCAGTGATTCAGTCAGAAGTTTGCTGGCAACAAAATACTTCTTTGTTACAGAGAGAGGGAAAGTGTATCAATCCCCAGTACACCATGCTTAGCTCTAAGTAGATGCAATTTCTTGATCAGAGCCAGTAAACCAAATTTTGTTCTGTAAATGTGGTGGAGAAAGCAAAACAAAACAAAAAATGTGTGTGTGTTTGTGTGTGTGTATGAAGTTAAAATTTTAGATTTCATCCTAAGTTTGAATCTCAACTGTACCTGAATTCGAATCCCAAAGATGTCTCTTGAATCTCTTAACCTCAGTTTTTCCATCTAAAAAGTGCAGGTTAATAGATCATGGGTTTGTTGTAATGACTAAACAAAGTAACATATATAAAAAGTTCAGCATGGCGGCTAGTATATAATAATCATTCAATAATTGGTAGCTATTATTTGGACCCAGAAGGACCCAAAGCCATCTGTACAAGATAACAGAAGATGACATGTACTTGTGGAGCGATGTTGTGTCCAGTTCCCTCTCCCTTCCTGTTTGCCAACTTGCAGTTCTGTATCCAAACTTTTTAATTTTCTTAGTTCTGATTACTCCATGTACAACTTGGAATAAATTAGAAACATCAAGCATGCATATTATTTCTATGAACTTTTTTTTAATTTTAAAATGCTGGTGGTCTTTCTTCTTATAGTTTGAAGGTGGTGAATCATTATCCAGTGGAAACTTGTGTCAGAGGTCACGGCCCAACAGTGACTTAAACAACAGCACTCTGCAGTCCCCTGCTCACCTGAAGGTCCAGCGGAGCATCTCAGCAAATCAGAAGCAACGACGCTTTAGTGATCATGGTGGGGGAAAGTCAAATATGTGGAAAGACAGACTGAGCCTGCCCAAACTTGCATTTTTTGTTAAGCATTATACAGTTCACATGTTTATGTTCTTGTATCATTCCCAGTTATCACAGGTTTATCTTACTGAATGATAAATATAATCCTGTTTTCAGGGGCTGACCTAATTTTTGTAATCAAACAGTTTAATCTTCATTCAGAGTGTAAAGTATGCAAATAAAGATATTTTTAGTACAGAGTTTTTGTTTGTTAGAAGAAAATACGTCAGTTGCTTTTCAGCTCATTATGCTTTTTAAAAAATTACAGCTGGTCCATCCATTCCCCCTGCCGTATCATATACCAAAAGGCCTCAGGCTAACAGCGTGGAGAGTGAACAGAAAGAGGAGTGGGACAAAGATGTGGCTCGTAAACTTGGCAGCACAACAGTTGGTTCAAAAAGTGAGATGACTACAAGCCCTCTTGTAGGGCCAGAAAGGAAAAAGTCTTCAACTATTCCAAGTGTGAGTAAATATTCTGGCATATTGCAATATGCTGTAGTTATTTGTTGTCAGAATATTTTTGTTTAAAGATTTTTTTTTAATTTTATCTTTTCTTTTCAAGTTTAAAAATATTAAAGTGAATCATACATTTAAAGAACGTGCAAAGGGGGCCAAGCTTCTAATAAATGCAATTTAAGAACAAAAAATGTGAATTCTTAAAATAACATTTAACCTTACCACAAAACAGTACATTAAACTTTCCTGCCTCAGTTTTCACGTTTGTAATATTTACTTGATAGGTATATTATATTGGTGCATTTAATTTTATGTTTACAAATAAACTGTTCAGTGAAGGCAGACTACAACAATAATTACTTTATAGAGTTAGCTCCCATTATCCACTTAAAACAGCAAACTATAGAAATTATATAATGGGAGCTGGAAGATAGATTGAGACTTCTCCCTATAAGACAGCAGCAAAGAATAAAGAGAAAATATAAAAGAAAACTAAGATATACAAAGGATAAAAGTAGAGTTAGTGACATTTAGGAAATAGGAGTATAGGAAGGAAAAGGGGCAAAATGAAAGGGAGGAAGTATTTGAAGAAGAAATAATAATTTAAAAAGATGGAAGGGCTTCCCTGGTGGTGCAGTGGATAAGAATCCGCCTGCCAACGCAGGGGACACGGGTTCGAGCCCTGGTCCGGGAAAATCCCACATGCCGCGGAGTAACTAATCCCATGCGCCACAACTACTGAGCCTGCACTCTAGAGGCCGCAAGCCACAACTACTGAAGACCGTGTGCCACAACTACTGAAGCCCGCGTGCCTAGAGCCTGTGCTCTGGCAACAAGAGAGGCCACCACAATGAGAAGCCTGTGCCCCGCAACAAAGAGTAACCCCTGCTCACTGCAACTAGAGAAAGCCAGCGTGCAGCAGCAAAGACCCAATGCTGCCAAAATTTAAATAAATGAATAAATAAATGAATTTATTAAAAGAAAAAGAAAAAAAAGATGGAAAACTTCATATTAAAAGGTCTTAAAAGGGCAAACAGAAGCAAGAAGGAAAACCTCCTCCTGGGCTCATTAAAGTGGGATATATGGATACCAAAAGCAAAGAGGAAAAACTTCAAAGGTCCCAGAATGAGACAGCAGGTAACCTTAAAAGGAGCAAGATGCAGACTGACATCTGATTTCTCAACAGTAAGATGGATGCAGGAAGATACATGGATAAAAAAATATATATTTTTTTAAAGTATCAAAAGAAAAGCACATTGAACACAGAATTTTATACCCAACCAAACTGTCATTTAAGCATAAAGGTACAATAACCATATTCTTATGAATAAAGTACCTCAACTCTTGTGATACAGTGACCCATTTGAAAATACTGTACTGTTTAAGGAAGTACTTCTCTAGTAAGAGAAAGGTATCTAGAGTTTTGCTGTAAAATATATGGGAATTGAAAGCAATCAACTAACTTATTAAAGTATGTATGTGGTAAGATACACAAAAAAAGAAAAAAAAAATGAAAATTCAGAACCAAAATTCTGGAGATAATATCCAGGAAGTGAGGATAGGGATAGAAATTAAAGGAAAAAGCATCTGCCTTGGAAGGGAAGATAGGGGTAAGTGTAAGAAATCAGTACAGTTGGCTCTCACTGTCCATCCGTGTTTGGTTGAACCTGAAGACACAGGACCTGTGGATACGGAGGGCCAACTATACTCAGCCACTTTATATAAGGGACTTGAACCTCCATAGATCTTGGAATCCACAGGGGGTCCTGGAGCCAATCCCCAGCAGATACTGAGGGACGACTGTAGTGATAAGCAAAAATATATTCAGGAACTTAAGGGCAAGAAATATAAGGACAAAAATAAAATGTATAACTTTTAAACCAACAGAAGAAAAGGAATTGATTTAGCCTATGGAAAGTAGGAAAGGAGAGAGAAAACATAAAAACACTTTAAATAGAAACATGAAATAAGGTACCAGAAAGCCCAGCATAACCTTAATTGTAAATGGGTTAAACTCCCCAATACCCACTGTCTTGCACAGTTAATGGAAACAATATTTTTTTAAAAATACGTGATTTGATCATCACCTTCTGGTCTATGAAACAGATGTATATAACCACTTTAAGGATGAATGGATATAGCCACTTACCTTCCAGCTGGTCTGTTTGGAAATGATTTAACTATAATAGATTTAATACATTTTTTATAAGTAGTTTTTTAGACAAGTCATCATTTCCTCTTATCTAAACATCAACTAGAGGACAGTTTCCAGAGTGTCATCACCCCATATAACAGAAAGAAAGAATTCCATCTCCTATTTCCTGCTACTCTGCTAG
>RJWK010069511.1:0-11119 GCA_004363435.1 Platanista minor | reverse complement strand
GTTTAAAAAAAAAAAAAAAAAAAAGAAGAACTGCCAGACACTTCACTAGAAAAAAAGTTATCCAGAGGATATTACAGGAGATCAACATAGAAGATGCTAGGTGAGGACTGCAATGCTACCCAGACTGCAGAGGGACACCTTTCCAGTGGCCGAGAAAGGCATGATTAATATGAAAAGTATAAGCCAGGCTGAAGACTGGCATCTTTGGCATATAATAAGGAAAACCTTAAAAACAATTATCTCTTATAAATTTGAAAATACTTATTTTAATAGGGGAAAAGGAAGCTGCAGCGTAATTTTTATAGCAAATAATTATCTAGTTACAAAATTCATCTGGGATACATATCGTGGCTTTGTATTTTCTTGAAAAGGAAAATATTTAGGGGCTTCCATGGTGGCACAGTGGTTAAGAATCCGCCTGCCAATGCAGGCGACACGGGTTCGATCCCTGGTCTGGGAAGATCCTACAGGCCGCGGAGCAACTAAGCCCATGCACCACAACTACTGAGCCTGCGCTCTAGAGACCACAAACCACCACCACCGAAGCCCACACGACTAGAGACCGGACTCCGGAACAGGAGAAGCCACCGCAACGAGATGCCCACACACCGCAACGCAGAGTAGCCCCCGCTCACCACAACTAGAGAAAGCCGGCGCGCAGCAACGAAGACCCAACGCTGCCAAAGATAAATAAATAAATAAATAAATTTTTTAAAAAAGCAGACTGAGAATCAGTCTTATACTCACAGTTCACTATGATTTTATAGTGTAAAGTATAAACATGGGTCGTCAATTATGGGTTGACAGTTTTCATACTCCCTGAAGGATAAGTATGCTTACTTTCACAGGACCCTATCTGGAAAGAACCTCAAAAGCTAACAGGTTCATTCTCCTTCCTTTAGGTAAAATACCTCCACAATTACCCAAATCCAGTGAAAACTCAAAGTCTGCTTATTTTTCCCTGTGGGAAAGCAATTCCAGCACCTCATTCTGTAAGTTACCACATTTTTAACAACCACTGTAAAAATTTATCTTTGGTCTGCATGTGCTCTAGTTGAGGCCCTCAGTGGCCTTATTACTATTTTTCTTCACTGTATACACAGCTATAAATGTGTATTAATCTTTTCCAGAGAAGACATATTGAATGTTTGTCGCAGGCCATTTTTAAACCTAATGACTCCAGTGGTAAATGTGTATGTACACAACACAGTTCACACACGTTAGGCAGACATTTGGCCAATGTACTAGAACCTAAGTGTGATCAAGTTACTAGTAACAAGAGTTCAGAGTCCCAAAGGCTGGGGAAACGATCTCAGAGGACACACTGCAGCAAGAAGGGGCTCTCCAGCTATTTCTTGCAGCTGTAGTGTAGGCCAGAAGTACGGGTGTCGTGGCATCTGGTGGAGGTCTGACCTTACCGGGGGCCCACAATATTGGGCCCCTCTGCAGCCCTCATCCTAGCCTGGCCTGCGATCACAGTTCCACTGCTCTCCCTAGTGGAGACTGTGCATTCCAGGCTTTCCCGAGCACTGGCAGCCCGACTCCCCCTACTTGCCTGCCTCTCTGGGTTCGTCTCCTGTGGTCCTCCCTACACAGACGTCGGACACTCCAGGCCTCCCACCACCAGCAGCGGTACCCTGCCACCCTCTGTGCGTCTGCCCACTAGCTATGATTCACCGGCACTCTCAAGGGTTGCTTCCTGCTTCCCCAGGGATTGTGGACCAGCTCTGGCCTGGGCAACCCAGCAAATTTGCCCACTGTCCTGTGGGCTGTAGTTACAACCTTCTCCAGTGAGGTCTGACCCACAGCCTTGGGGAAGAGGTATCCCCTTTCAAGTTTGTCCTTCCTGAGGTACTCTCCCCCTCTCCCTCAGCTTTCAGATACCCTACAGAGTTCTTTTAAAATCTTACATTTACTCTTCAATTATAGCTTAACAATTCTTTATTTTGAAATTCTCCTGTTTAAATCACTATGTGGTTTGTCTTCTGATGGGACCCAGACTGATACAGTCACAATGTCTTTGACTGTGCTCGATAATATTTGCTAACAGTGTATTTTTATTGTTTTTATTTTTCTTTCTAGTTTACGTGTATTACGGTTAAACAATGTGGTCTATACAATTCCTACTTATTGAAATTCATTGATATTCTTTTAACCTAACGCGTGGTGAACTTTTTAAAGTACCTCCAGAAAACTGAAAAGAAGGTGCAGTCTCTATTTTCAGGGTAGAGAGACAGATATACTTCTGTTAGATTAATCTTACTAAAGTTTTCATATCCTCTATACCAGGGGTCAACAAACTTTTTCCGTAAAGAGCCAGATAGTAAACAACACAGGCTTGTGGGCTACAGAGTCCCTGTTGTAACTCCTCAACTCTACCATCAAGATGCAAAAGCAGCCACAGACAATTGTTTGTGTGGCTGTATTCAATAAAACTTTACTTACAAAAAGAGGCAGTGGGGCCAGAGTTAGTCCACACGCCTTCGTTTGTCAACCCCTGCTCTACATCATCATGTTCATCCACTTGGGTCGTCAAGCAATGAGAAAGACAGGTTAAATCTCTTGATATTGCTGTACTTTTTTTTCCCTATATGTTTTGGTCCTTCTCTGTTTTTATAGTTCTACGCTCTGATATTTGACACAAAAAGGTTCGTAGTTATTGTATCTTCCTGTGGACTTTATTCCTTACCATTGCAGAGCCCTTCTCTATGTCCTGATAAAGGTTTTTTGTTTTGCATTAAACCTTACGTCTAATAGAGGAAAACATTTAGAAAGAAAATATACAATAAGACAATAAAATTAAGACCAAAGATAAGTTTAAGAATAAATCTAACTGGAATAAGTTCAACTATTAAAGCAAATCTCAGAATGTGGCCAACACCAAAACCCTGTCTATAAGTTACATATGTGAAATAGAGTGTCCTAGAAGTTTACCTGAAATAGATTCTTCAACTGCCTTTACACTTTTTTTATTGTTTAAATCGTATATGCTATTAATGTAAGTATTATCCTACATATCATATATTGCATCAGGTATATTTAATGGGGATGTTTTGAGTCTTTTATATGTCCTTAAAGAGTGCATCATTTGGTTAGTCTTCCCTCTGTTCACTGGAGCCCCATCTATGTCCTGCATATTCCCAAAATATACAAACAGCTCATACAACTCAATAACAACAACAAAAAAAACCCAAACAACCCAGTCAAAAAACGGGCGGCAGACCTAAAAAGACATTTCTCCAAAGAAGACATAGAGATAGCCAATAGGCACATGAAAAGATGCTCAACATTGCTAATTATCAGGGAAATGCAAGTCAAAACTACAATGAGGTTCAGTTGGTCCAAACTCCAAGTCTCCACTGGGTTCTTTTCACATACTCAGTAGTCTCGTGCAGTCTCATCTGTTTTCGTGTAATTTCACTTATTTCATTCTATTTCTATGGAGACTGTGGTGGATATGCTCTAGCTCTGTCTGCGCTTGTGCATTTCAGGGTAGTCCTGCAAGACAGGTAACCCTAAAATATCTTTTTGAAAGAGAATTGACGCCCACAATGGATTTCTTCTTCCTTCTTGGAATTCATTTCTTGATTTTCCTTTTTTTTTTTTTGAACCTCACATCCATCAAGAAGAATTTGAGGCTCTGCCTTACTTAAATATCCACTTAAATGAATGATTAGCTACCGCATATTAAAGTAGAAATTTAGTATTTCCAGGCTAAATAATCTTCTGAAATTTCTTTTGGTTCTAGTTTTGAAAGGAATCAAAATAGCATAACAACTCAAGACATCATGAAATTCAAATAAAATCACTTCACCCTCTGCAACGACCAGAGAGACACAAGCAGGTTTGTGAGCTCTTACCAGCGGGATGAGCAGGCTGATAAGGTCTGTCAGAGGCTTGCTGAGCAGCAGCAGGTCTTCTGCGGCCTGAGTGCTCCCTCCAGAGCCGGACTTCTGTGCCTGAACAGGGGGAGGAGAGGGGAAGGGGGTCTTGGAGATTAGTCAGTTTGGCCGTAGGAGACAGGTCCACCCAGTCCCAACAGATGACGGCGCAGAGGAAGCATTTGACCTCAGGCCCCTGAAGAGAAGTTATGCTCGGTAATCACGTGACAGAGTACACACACTGCCACCAGCTCAGGCCACAGAGGCGGATCTGGGTGGACCACAGATAAAGCAATGACCAGGGCTGTCGTTGGAGGGATGATGCTGACGTTCACACACTGCAGGTGGTAAAGCACTTTATCTTCCCAACCATCCTGAGATGAGGTGCAGTTATTCCCATTTTTCAGGGGGAGAAAACTAAAGTTCAGAGAGGTTGAGTAGTTTCTCTAAAGTCCCCCAGACAATGGGTGACAAAGCTGGAGGATGAATCCAGGCTAAATGACTCCAAATCACACAAGCTCACCTCTTCTGGGTACTGTTATACATACACATTATATAATGCAGACCAAATGCATTCTGCTGTGCTTTCCTTCTCTATATTTATTTGAGCACACCTGCTCAAATAACATCTAGAATATTTATCGAATGAACAGGCTTTGGACCACTGCATGAAGAAGCTTCAGATACAGGTCTACATTGCTTAGGAAGTATGCAATGGAAGTAAGAATTGAGAAATGAGTGGCTTTAACTTTAAGTGTGTCTTTCCCAGGAGTTTTATAGAACTGCCTCATTTCAGAGAAGATTTCTATCATAGAGATGAATAATCTTATACTGAGAGAAGGCACTGATTATTTATTGTATTTGCTACAGTACACACACATTTCATTCACATACACCCTCTCTGTTTTTAATTTCACTCAGAACGAAACTACTTTTAGGTCATGACCTTTGCCAGAGCCTTTTTAAAGCAGGCTGCCCCGCCTTAGGTCACTAACCTGGACTCTGGGGCCCCTCTCATAAATGCCAAGATTCCTTCTGCCTCCGGGCCTATGGACAGAATTTAAGTGGCCCGCTTTCCTTGGTTCAAAAGGAAAAAAAACAAAAACAAAAAAACAAAAAGATGTTGTGGAAAATCAGACACCTGCCTTTTAACAGCTTGCACCTCTCTGCAGCCAAGCGGGACAACAATGATTGGTAGCTAGGAGTTTCCTCTCACCTCTCCCCTCCCCTATCCCTACCTCAACCCCTGGCCTCTATTAGAGAGGTGAAATTTCCTCCCAGAAAACAAACGCGTAGCACTACCCTAGGTCTGAACCTTTCTGAAGTTCGGCTGTTGATCCTGCCTTCTGAAGCACCATGTGAGGTGGAATATCGGCCTTTGCACATTAACGTGTTATCCTTTAGAGTAGACCGACTGTCTCTTGGGAAAAATAAGGCAGTCTTGCAAACCAGCACCTAGGCAGGGAGGGGCATGGGGCCACTGCTTCCTTTCCAAACACACATAAGCAAGGAGACACGGCTACAAGCACAAGCACACACTGTGGGCCTCTTCCCACCAGGATATCCAGTGGGCCTCCAGACCCTCCAAGGTCTACAGTCATTTGTGATTGTCACCAAGAAACATCCTGACCCTGCCCACCAGTATTCGGGTACCACCTCCTTATAAAGATGCCAAGGGTTCCAGAAAGGGAATGCTATAGCTTGCACAAGTGGAAGGTGCACATCAGGAATGCATATGAAATTCAACTCTCCTCACAAAAATCCAGGCCCACAGCAGAAACTCTGTGTGCCAAGGGGATCACGTGTGGGTAGCTGAGCAACAAATACAGGGGCCTGGCCAGCCTCTCTCAGGGTCTCTCCAGCTCCCCAATGGCACACTCTCCAGAGTCAGCCTCTCGATTCCCAGATGCCTTATGTGTGCATTCTGCAAGGGGCTCTTTCCACAGCAAGAAGACGCACCTCTGCTGTGATGTTGCCACGGCCCTCCCTGTCTAGTCCTCTGCCTTTGCCTCTGTCCCACTGATCCCTTTCCACAACTCACTGCCCCAGTCCTTGCTGGCTGGTAACCGCCCCCACTCCTGGCCATCCATGGGTCCTTGGCTCACCCCAGCTGTTACAGCCTGGGCAAGAGGAGAGGGCAGCCTGAGTTGGGTGCTAGTAGTAGTGCTTGAGGCAAAATCTATATTATTTGGTGACAAATTAGATGAGGAATATGAAAAAAGGAAATTTTAAGAATGACCCCCAGGTTTCTAGTTTTCACAGCAGGATGAGAGGGGCAGGGCTTGCTGGCAGGAGAATGGTTTGGGAGGTGAATCCTGAGCTCCACTTTAGACATGTTGAATTTGAGGGGACTGTGGGGCATTCTAGTGGTCACGTTTAGGAAGCTACTGAATATATTAAGTATGGATCTCAGATGAGAACTCTAGGTACAAATATAAATTTAATAGCTGTAAACATATAAAACATGGGCATGTCAACTTATGAGCCATATGTAATATTAAATGGCATTACAGCATTACCCAAAATGAGATAAAGGGATACAGTTAACTTCTTGGCACAAGAAGAAAGGCCAGGAAGAATATAACTCTATTACATCTACCATTGCTACATGAATCTAGTGCACAGGGGGAAGGTCCTCAACAGAGGTTTGTTACATAAACACAGAGGTACGGCACCTGTAGTGAACAAGAGTGAATTCCTCAGGCAGTTGCTGCCAATGTCCTAAGCAGGTTTAAGCACAACAGAGGACAGCCTGCAATGGTGTGGCCTAGACAATTCAATTCAACACTCGGTGTGCTCCCCAAACACCATCACCCACACGCTTGCCGTGCACAGATGATGCGACTCAGTCCCCACTCTGTAGAACCTCACGGTTTCATTAAAAGTATGGCATGCTTTACTATGGAAAACAGCATGGAGGCTCCTCAGAAAACTAAAATAAGAGTTGCCATATGATCCAGCCATATCACTCCTGGGCACATATCCAGACAAAACTATAATTCCAAAAGATACATGCACCCCTATGCTCATAGCAGCACTACTTACAGTAGCTAAGACATGGAAACAGCCTAAATGTCCATCGACAGATGAATGGATAAAGAAGATATGGTACCTATATACAATGAAATACTACTCAGCCATTAACAAGAATGAAATAATGCCATTTCCAGAAACATGGATGGATCTAGAGATGATCATACTATGCAAAGTAAGTCAGAAAGAGAAAGACAGATACCATATGATAGCACTTATATGTGGAATCTAAAACACAACACACATGAACTTATCTGTAAGACAGACTTACAAACATAGAGAACAGACTTGTGGTTGCCAAGCAGGGAGGAGTGGGGTGGGGGAGGGAGGATGGACTGGGAGTTTGGGATTAGATGCAAACTATTATACATAGAAGGGATAAACTATTATACATAGAAGGGATAAACAACAAGGTCCTACTGTAGAGCACAGGGAACTATGCTCGATATCTTGTGACAAACCATAATGGAAAAGAATATGAAAAAGAGTATACATATGCATAACTGAGTCACTTGGCTGTACAGCAGAAATTAACACAACACTGTAAATCAACTATACTTCAATAAAATCTAAAAATAGAAGAAGAAGAATGGCAAGCTTTCAGATAGCTTCACTAAAGGCAGAGTGTGAAAACTGCCACAGTGGAGGAGGGAATAGAGGAGCTGGGGCAGGAGTAGGAAAAGGTGACACAACTTCACCGTTCGGATGGTGGGGACGAGGTCTGCAGGGAATGACATGGACAGCCGGAGTTTCAGGTGCTGGAATCACGTGAGGAAAGGCCAGGAGTGATAAGGCACAGGATCCATGTGGAAAACGCCAAGGTGACTGTTTGGCGTGAGCACGGGCTGCACGAGGGCTGGCGGACGAGGCTGGAAAACCACCCTGGGGCTGATTAGACGAGGCCTTGACTGTCTTGCCAAGGAGTTAGAAGATGCTATGTAGATAATGAGATGTCATCAAAGTTTTCAAGGGCAGGAGAGAAACGATGAGGACCATGGACTACAGCAGACACTTGCACCCAGCCACTAGACAGGGTAGCTCATGGGGGACAACCATAAGGGGAAAGCCCAGAGGAGTCGAGCTGGTAACTCCAAGAGATACTGCTATAGAGACTGCAGCCCCTACCCTGACAGCCTTCACGTGAGTGTGAGATCAAAGAAGACTCAGTGGCCACATTTCAGTCTTCCAGGCAATGCCGACACACCTGCCGACCAACAGCAGTTAAACCGTCCTACTACCAGAGTAATGTATCAGGCTGCCCCCATCACTCCAGACGTGAGAGACAAGGCCCAGATTGGGAAATCAGGTGACCTGCATTTTAATACTGAATATTTTCTCTCCCTAGCCCCCACACTTGGTAACATTCCCCCACCCCTGTTCACTCTGCAGGACCCTGTACCTTCCAGTGGTGAGGCATCTCAGTGTATTAAGATGATGATTTGCTCCACTATTTGGGTATTGATGGTCTTACCAAAATGAAGCTCCCTGACACTTAACACCCTTCTTCTCTTGGTTCCTGCCAAAATCACAAGTGCCAAGCCCTGGGCTAGGCTCACAAATGCAAAAAAACCCATAAATTTATATCTCGTAATCCTGCTAGGAGTCAGTTCACTCCGTAAATACGAACTGAGTGCCCTCCCATGTGCCAGGACACAGAAATGAAGAAATCACAGCCCCCAGGAACCCTCTGTAAACAGGAAGGGGAGGTGAGCACCTTTCTTCTTGTTTAATACAGCAACCATTTATTGCTTACCTTCCCTGGGCCACGTATACTTAAGGCACATCATATTTACATATCTTGTATTCTCTCACTTAAGTCCCCTGCTGAGTAGTTAGCATGTCTACTTTACAGACAAGGAAACTGATACTCAGACAGGTCAAGTAACGTGCCCAGCACCTCACAGGTAAAAGTGACGTGACTGGGATTCAAATCCAAGGCGTTCCAGCCTGCAAGGCCCAGGTGCTCCCACCATACCAGTGAGTCCTGAGCATCTATTTATCTCTGCTTCCACATCTTTCACACACAAACTCACAAGGTAGGTTGGGGACAGGGACTGGACTCCTATCAGAGATTCTGACACCTCCCTCCCCTACTCCTCACCTTCCCAGTACACACTCCTGCATCATAAACAGCTCCTCCCTGAAAAAGAAAAGTGCTTCATACATCTAAGCACTATTATCATTTTAAACACTGGCAACACTCAGCTCTTCTATTTTCGAGAGGCTCCTGTTAAAAGCAGACATGGGCTTTGAATGCAGAAAAATCCCAGGTGTGCAGCATGTTTACAAACAGAAGAGGTGACTTATGCTTTGGAAAGAACTTAGAGCTCCGTGTTCTAGAAGGATGTGTCGTTGGTGCCCACTCCATTTTTTTTCCCCAACCACTTCCCTAATTCAGTCTCAAGGACTCTATCTCTTTCAGATTGACACCAGGTATCCTGTAGATCAAAGTCAGTCATCAAGGTCAAAAGCAATACTTGACAGATATTATAGGGAAAGCTATAGAAAGATGACAGCAGTAAAATACAAAGTGGTGCTGAAAAAACTGAAAGAATAAAAAACAGTGATCTAGGGCTTCCCTGGTGGCGCAGTGGTTGAGAGTCCGCCTGCCGATGCAGGGGACACGGGTTCGTGCCCCAGTCTGGGAAGATCCCACATGCCGCGGAGCGGCTGGGCCCCGTGAGCCATGGTCGCTGAGCCTGCGCGTCCGGAGCCTGTGCTCCACAACAGGAGAGGCCGCAACAATGAGAGGCCCACGTACCGCAAAAAAAAACACACGAGACAAGCTACATACTTCACCACCTTAACTGTGGGTAAAAGATAATGATCAACAACAGAGACTAAACCAGGGTCTAGGGATTCATTCTTGGCTCTGCTACTGTGACTCTTGGCAAGGTATCAGAACAGTCTGCTTTCAACATCAACTTCTGCATCTATCCAAGCCAGGATGCTACCATTGATACACATCTTGCAATTTTACTGGGATTCTAAATATAACAGTGAATTCATATTGGCTGTGTGCTATCCCATGATCTAAGTATCAGCTGACTCAATTCTTTAGAGAAAACATGAAAGGAGATTAGCAGGTGGTGGTACCTAACACCTAACACAGAAAGTACCACTTAGTGAACTTACCTGCCCTTCCTTCCTCAGAGCACGATGCCAGGTTACAGTCTGGGGCTACCTGACTTTTCTATAGCCACTAAATATTGGAGTGACCAAAAGATTCATTCCGTTTTTCCATAAGATGGCCCTAGTAGCACTTAGCTGTCTTTAACTTCATTTGAAACAATTTTGTTAGTGACAGCTGTCATATCAGCGTGCATTTATAAAAAAAGACTTATCAAAATTGGTGGATTTTTATGCAGCCATTTTCATATTGAAGACGGAAGAAAAAAAGCAACATTTTCAGCATATTATGCTTTATTATTTCAAGAAAGGTAAAAACACAACTGAAACACAAAAAAAGATTCGTGCAGTGTATGGAGCAGATGCTATGACTGATCGAACATATCAATAGTGGTTTTCGAAGTTTCATGCTGGAGATTTCTCGCTGGCCGATCGATGCTCCACGGTCGGGTAGACCAGTTGAAATTGAGAGCGATCAAATTGAGACATTAACTGAGAACAATCAACGTTATACCATATGGGAGATAAACGACATACTCAAAATATCCATATCAAGCGCTGAAAATCATTTGCACCAACGTGGTTATGTTCATCGCTTTGATGTTTGGGTTCCACATAAGTTAAGGGAAAAAAAAACCTTCCTGACCGTGTTTCCGCATGAGATTCTCCATTGAAATGTAATGAAAACGTTTTGTTTTTAAAACAAATTGTGATGGGTGATAAAAAGTGGATAACTGCCCAATAGTGTGGAATGGAAGAGACTGTGGGGCAAGTGAAATGAACCGTCACCAACCACACCAAAGGCTGGTCTTCTTCCAAAGAAGGTGATGTGTATATGGTGGGATCGGAAGGGAGTTCTCTACTATGAGCTCCTTCCAGAAAACCAAACTATTAATTCCAGCAAGTCCTGCTCCCAGTTAGACCAACTGAAAGCAGCACTCAATGAAAAGTGTCCAGAATTAGTCAACAGAAAACACATAAGCTTCCATCAGGATAACGCAAGACCGCATGTTTCTATGATGACCAGGCAAAAACTGTTACAGCTTGGCTGGGAAATTCTGATTCATCCGCCATAT
>RJWK010069510.1:0-11120 GCA_004363435.1 Platanista minor | reverse complement strand
ACGGGAGAGGCCACAACAGTGAGAGGCCCGCGTACCGCAAAAAAAATATATATATATATGTTGGGGAACATAACAATAACAGAATAATTATTTATTGAAATGAGTTCTTTGTCCTTAAATGTTAAAATGTGCAATTTTCTAGGGAAGAATCCAACCGACGCATACCTCGAAGCCATGATGAATGAGGCTCCAGGGCCCATAAACTTCACCATGTTCCTTACCATGTTTGGGGAGAAGCTGAATGGCACAGACCCAGAAGATGTCATCAGAAACGCTTTTGCTTGCTTTGATGAAGAAGCAACTGGTGAGCACTCTTTGTTTATGCCCAGCCTCATTCCAGACTATGTGAAACACTTTTTAGGGAATGAGAAAGATAAGCAAAATATAAATTTTTAAAAATGAGTAGAGGGAAACTATCATTTACAATAGGACTGTCGACCAAGAATGGCTAGAACACAGGTAGGTAGGTCATAAAGCTACACGGTTTGTGGTGTTAATCTTTGAATCTGGTTCTGAGCTTCCTGAAAGCCAAAGGGAGAATTGTCTTTTAAATAGTGTTTCTTAGACAATGTATTGCTTCAAGAGACTTTAAGTTTCACCAGAAAGTATAGTTAACTAACTTGGACAATTAAAATCTTCATTTTTTTCCCTTATCATTTAAAAATGTGTGAAGAAAGCCCAGCTGTTCGGTTTTCTGACTTCTCTCGTTTTCCCCTTTGCTTCTGCGTTAACCCTCTGCTCAGCCACGCGCATCGCCTCCTCACATACACCTCGCATCCTCCTTCCTGCTTCCCCCTTGCTACCTATTAAAACTGCACCGTCCTTCATGCACGTTTGATCTTGGCAACGCTGCCCTTTTATTCTGGGTATCTTGCCTTTTTTTTTTTTTTTTTTTTATTATCTCTGAAATACAAGGTATTTTTTTCTCCTCTGGAAAATACTCGCTTCAAATTAATTTTGTAAGCATATGATTTACTAACTGACTTTGTAAATAAATGATTTAATCTAATATTAATAAAGAACTCTAAAAATAATAGGAAAAGATAAGGATATGGTTATATATTGCTTTATTTTGTTCAGATAAATATGTATGTTCTGAAATATCTTGTAGGATTGACCTAGTTGAGAACCAAATCATGAAAGTGCCGGGAGGTGTTCACAACTCCCCTTTTTCTGCTGCCTTCCAGGCACCATTCAGGAGGATTACCTGCGAGAGCTGCTGACCACGATGGGAGATCGGTTTACGGATGAGGAAGTGGATGAGCTGTACAGAGAAGCACCTATTGACAAAAAGGGGAATTTCAATTACATTGAGTTCACGCGCATCCTTAAACATGGAGCGAAAGACAAAGATGATTGAAAAGAACTTGAGCTAAAACTTTCCAATTACTTTGTCTTACTCTGTTTTATTCCCCAGATACTTCCCACCCTCATAGACCTGTTGCATGCAACTTAGATTCACAGCTTTGCCTCTTTTTCGGTGTATTTATTCTTGACCTTTCTGCCACTTAGCACTTGTATAATCAGACAGCAAATGGGGATGAGGTTGTAAATTGTACTGAGAAAAAGGATTGCAAATAAAAATCAACAAATGTGAAAGCCCAGGAAAATAGATCCAGTATTTCTGGTTTTGCTGGATTTTTACATTTTTATATAATAAAATGCTATTTTGAAATAAAGATTATGCCTACTCAAATGTAATATAATGGAAAGGTAAATAACTGGTAGTTGGGGGTAGTCCTTTTTTTAGATTTTCAAGTTTGTATAATTCAGATTCCATAGTAAAACTGATTGTTCACATGTATGGGACAGTGTTCTTCAGTGTAAGTTAACATCATTATACAGTAAAAACTAGTTGTACCTTAGTTTCTTTCATGCTTCTGTTAAGTCAGATGTTTAAATTATTGAATGATAAATATAGAATGTATCTGAGAAAACACTGAATGTTTTAC
The DNA here is from genome assembly GCA_004363435.1 of Platanista minor. Classification (NCBI taxonomy): domain Eukaryota; kingdom Metazoa; phylum Chordata; class Mammalia; order Artiodactyla; family Platanistidae; genus Platanista; species Platanista minor. The sequence continues at coordinate 9,168 of RJWK010069510.1, read as the reverse complement.
TGATTTGAGTCTAGGAACATGAGGCAAAATTCTGAAGAAAAGAATAGTTATTATTGAACATTTACAGTTTGTAAAGCATTGCATGTAGACGATTTTCATTGACTTCCCAGCACCCTTGTGGGATAGAATTTTATTAGCCCTGTATTTCAAGGGGAAGAACTGAGCACCGGGGAGTCAAGTGATTGATCTGAGTCTCTGTCAGTGCTGGGACTCCAGGCCAGGGCGCCCCACTCCAGAGTGTGGATTCTGGGACCACTGTGCTGTCTCTGAAAAGCCCCAAATGCCTAAAAGGTCAAGATATTTCCATTACATTCTAACATAGTTTTGTAGTCATTATTGAAATTAAAGATAACTTGGGGACATTGATTGTTGGAACAGAATTTCAGAAAATTCTATCCAGGTGAAAAATAGAGGACCAAAGATTATAAGCAATATAATCTTCCAACCGCCTTCAGTTGGAAGGTGGTTCACGTAGTGTAGAGTGTAGACTGGATGGAAAGTCTGAAAACCATATAGACAAGGTTGCTATGAGCTCGCTTAACATCCTCAAGGCCAAGCAATATGAGGAGTAGGAGAGAAAAACCTAAAAAAAAAAAAAAAATCCATTAAAAAAAAAAGTTTCCCAACGTTGTTTAACACCTATTCCCTCTTAAATGTATTGATATTTTATCTCCTTAAAATCGATGCATTTACACGTCATTTAACATTTGTGCTTCTAAGCTTGCTATGGTAGGCAAATCCTTGCTATCAATTAATTTTTCTAGGTTTTTCATCGTCTTTAAAAAGAGCAGTTCCACTCTCGAGGCCTAGTACACGAGAAGTGCTTTGCAGTTCATAAGAGCTTTCGCACTTACAACCTAATCCTCACCGCCCATGAGGTAAGTAGGGCAAGTAATATCCCTGCTTTTCATGTGAGAGCTGAAGTTTAGAGCAGCCAAAGCACCTGTCCGAGGTCCCACGAGAATAAGAATCCACATCTGGCTCCCTTTTCTACTTCCAAGCGTAAAGTCACATGCAGTGTCAAAACCAGAATCACCGTGTGTAGAAGAAGGGGAAGCGTACTGGATCTTGACATTAGCAAATACTTATCAGTCACTTGTTACAGGCCAGGCACTGTTCTCTGTTGGGGATAACTGGGGGGGTGGGGGGGGCAGGACAAATAAGGGTGCCACCCTCCTGGGGCTCAGCTCCTTAGTGGGAGATCAGGAAGGTACCTCTAAGTATCGTGGGACACAGAACTGAGCAAGTGCAGAGGGGGCCTCTGAGGTGAGATCGGAATCACGAGAAGAGGGTCTCCCTGTGTGGAGGTCAGGGAAGATGTTCCACTCACAGGGGATGGTCCTTCCAAGGCAGGCGCTGGCGGGAGCACTGGGAGAGCTCAAGGGAAGGACATAAGGATGGTGTTTGCTGTGTGGTCTACGTGCAGAATCATAGGGCTTTGGGCATGGAAGAAATGTGAATTATGTTTTAAAAACTCAACCTTGCTGCTGAGTATAGAATGGAGGGCAAGAGTAGCAGCAAGAAGACTTCCAGTTAGGAGGCTGTCACTATGATCCAGGCAAGTCAAGAGGGTGGCTTGGTCTCTCCAGATGGTCGCGCACGTGGCTCTGCTGCCTGACCTATTTACTCTGCTCCAGCCTTTTCTTGTCACCAGCTCTCTGGTATCACTTTAACTGCATTTATTCTTTTACTCTGCTTAAAGGCAGATTTGAGAAGATTGGGAGGTTGAAAAAGTTTTCAAGATTAAAAACAAGAAAAACTGTCTCTTGAATGCCTTATGTTGACCTGATGTAACCCATTCTGTTTCATCCATAGTATCTATAAAGAGAGTAGTGGAATCCAGCACACACTATAAGGCACCTCAGCTAGGACCTTGTTCCTCTCTGGTTCAATAAATATTACTGATGATGATGAAAACTCTAGTATCTTTCCTTTTTTTTTTATTGCGGTACGCGGGCCTCTCACTGTTGTGACCTCTCCCATTGCGGAGCACAGGCTCCGGGCGCACAGGCTCAGCGGCCATGGCTCACGGGCCCAGCCGCTCCGCGGCATGTGGGATCCTCCCGGACTGGGGCACGAAGCCGTGTCCCCTGCATCGGCAGGTGGACTCTCAACCACTGTGCCACCAGGGAAGCCCTATCTTTCCTTTTTTGAGAACAACTTAATAATGATCTCTAAAATTGACAGTTGATGCCTTGGCCATCACAATTGGAATGTGTGTGTGTTTGTACTCAGGTAGTTAAAACTATGCTGAATGGTTGCTCTGTACTAAGCATGTACACTACTGGCCTTTGAGGTAGGTTTTTGGGTTTTTTTGTTTTAATTATCCTTGTTCTACAGATGAAGCACTGAGGCTCAGAGAAGTAACTTCCCCAGGTTACACAGGTAGGAACCAATGGGACCGTAATTTTGAGTCCAGTCAGTCGAGCTCCCGAACCTGCCCTCTCAGAAAAATAATTATGGAAAGCAACACCACTGGTTTCTTACCGTTGTACAGGAATTTTAAAAGCATTCATTATTGCATTTGATCCTCAAAACTCTAGGAGGTGGATAAGGTAGGCATTATAATCCCATTTTACAGGTGAGAATACTGAGTTATAGACGTTACCCCACTTGCTCAACTTTATATATAAAGTAGACAGTGTCTGAGCCATGACTAGCTTTTAAGCTTTTTGAGCGAGGGTGCTTCTCATTAAACCTGTAATTTCCTAATTAGATAGTTAATACCTGTAGCCTGATGAACATCTTTTTCTCATTTATAAATGTATATATACTATATATCATATATATGAAAGCCATTAATATTTATAAAATTGAAATTGTTATACATTTAATGAATCATCTTTCCTGATAAAATAATTGCATAAAATGTTTTAAATTCAGCATATATATGAATAAATACTTGAATAAGAATTTTCTTGATTGTAATTTTTTTAACATTTTACTGTTTTTGAAAACAAAATGTCTTACAATGTATATATTTAATATTGTTTATCCTTAAAAATAATTGCATCAATGTTGCATCTCACAATTGAAAGGTCTAAAAAAAAAATGAATGAAGGGTCTTAAAAAAACATTATAACATTATTTGGAATATACATATATAAACTACTGAAAAATCTGGTGTGAATAGGCTCTGTCATCTGGGAAATATGAACGAGGATGAGAAAGTTTATCACATACTGAAATTTTGGGAAAAGTTTTCTTGGACAGAAAAATGGGGAAGATTACAAATTGCATACATCACTCTGTACTTAATAATCTCGGGTCAATCGTTTTCAGAGCAGGCGATATTGTCATATGCACTTTTAGCGACAATAACTAGAAGGGTCACTAGATGGCACTATTATTCTTAGTACTGTAGTAACCTATTCCTTAGTGAACTTGAGAGTGACAAAGCATGAATATGCAGGGAGCATTAGTCCAATAATGCTGTAACTTTGTCAAAATTGTTTCTTAAAAGGAAAGAATTGATGATAAAGTCTGTTACAATGAAATTCATACTATTTTGTGAACCCCAAAATGCAGGGAGCGATCTCTAGGACTCCTTTTTACAATGCAGCATTCATTTGTTCATTCATTCAATCATTCGTTCACTTACAAATATTTATTGAGTGTTTTGAAAGTGCCAGGATCTCAGTGAAGCTCTGGTTATTTTCACACTGAAGTAACGACTTTTTTTTTTCAAGTAAGAGCGCAGGCTTTGCACTAGTAAGACCTGAATCCTCCACTTACTGGGTCATCTTAAGTAAGCCCTTATTATTATTATAACTTCTGTTTTTGAGATGAGAAGAGTAAGGCACAGAGCCAGTGGCTGTGGATGGAAATACTTTGTAAAATCATGCTTTCTATATGAATACTATTATTACCTCAAGAATGTTGAGGACTATGTCTAGTAGTTCTATTTGATAATAGACTATTAAATCACACAATCTAAGCTTATTAAGATCAGCCTCGGGACTTCCTTGGTGGTGCAGTTAAGAATCCACCTGCCAATGCAGGGGGCACAGGTTTGAGCCCTGGGGTCCAGGAAGATCCCACATGCCGCGGAGCAACTAAGCCTGTGCACCACAACTACTGAGCCTGCTCTCTAGAGCCCACGAGCTGTAACTACTGAGCCCCGTGCCACAACTACTGAAGCCTGTGCTCTGCAACAAGAGAAGACACCGCAATGAGAGGACCGTGCACTGCAACGAAGAGCAGCCCCCATTGGCTGCAACTAGAGAAAGCCTGCACGCAGCAACGAAGACCCAACGTGGCCAAAAATAAAATTAATTAATTTAAAAAATATATATATATATATATGCTATAAAAAAGAAAACATTAAAAAAAAAAAAAGATCAGCCTCAACACAAGTGACCATGAGACAGTTTCTCAGTGCAGCTCTTCCCTGCCTCAACATATGTCTTGGAAATACCATCAGAATCAAAACGAAACAGATAGATCCGAGGTGTTTTGGCAGAAGGATGCTAGAAGTGTGTTTGGGGTGTGAACGAATGGGTGTGTTTATATATAAAAAATTGTTTCAAAGCACTTTGCAGGAAGCCAACCTCACCTCTTACCAGCCTCACTTCTCCTGCAGTTGGTTTTGCTCCCAGTGCACAGTACTTCCTTTCAGATGCTCATTCTGAATGAACATGATGACGATGCATATTTACTCCAGGACTTTGCTAACCAGCACAGCAAAAATAAATCTGAATACTTTATTCACATTTTGTAATAATCAGGGTGTAAATTGACAATGGCTCATTTAGGAGGTTGTGCTCATTGTACTTTACTCAAGTTCCCTTTTTATGTGTGATCTGTTTATGCAGTTCTTATTTATGGAAGTGGATATTATGTCCGGGTGATACAGAGATTCTGATTCTATTACTGGCCGTTAAGTGTTATACTGCCCAGCCCTTTGGATACGAGTAATAAAGGTTAGGTTTCTCCTTTGGCCAGAATCCCAACACAACTGTGCTCTCTATCTGTGCTGGAGCCACTGCAGCTGATGTCCTAACAGCTCACTGAGGAGGTCAAAGATGGTTTTATAAAAAATGCCTGCTCTGACAATGACGCTCGCATCTCAGAGCTACCATCGTTTCCTTCCTGTCAACCACTCACATAGCTAACAACTCAAGCAAGCACGTGAAAAAGCCTCGATTTTAAAAGTTTTATTGAAAATATTCAAGATTTCCTGCTTATTTTAGGGACAGTGAAAGAAATCCAGTGTTTTATCCATGTCAGGTCCCTACCAGATTATAAACAGTTGAGAGGAGGGTCCACTTGCTGAAAGGTGCCTTGAGAGAGAAATCTCCCTTGAGGTGTCACAGCCAGTGGGGGCATCACAGCCTCCCACTCCAGGCTCTTTCTAGCTTCCACAGCCTCCTCCTCACCCAGTTTATCAGGCAGCAGGATTGGCTGCTCTACCCAACTCTAGAGCTTTTCCCTTTGTTTTAAAGTTGCCCTTGGATTCAGCTCCCTTCCACTCCCTTTTCCCCACACAGTGTGTTTACACCTCTGGTGCCCAAACCTTGAATGTAAATACAAAGACAGGCATCTGTAAACCCAGAACGATACCCACATTCATGGGAATAACAGCAATCTCAAAAAACAATCATGATGGCAAATTTTAATCAGTGACTCTGAGAAGCTTCCCAAACAAGAAAGATTTGTGTCCCAGTCTTGCTCTACCCTGATTTCATGTCTTTTTTTTTTAATTTTACATTTTCATCGTTTTTTAATTTATTTATTGGCCACCCCGAGAGGCATGAGGGATCTTAGTTCCCTGACCAGGGATTGAACCCATGCCCCTTGAAGTGGAAGTGTGGAGTCTTAATCACTGGACCACCAGAGAGGTGCCCCTCGTTTCAGGTCTTAGCTCCAGCTCTAAGTGTTTGTAACAATCTCCTTCCTGAACTATATATATCACATTCGTGCAACTTTTTTTCCCCTACCTTGTAAGTGAGCCTGGCCATTTCTTTCCCTGGTAAAGAATCTATAGCCCCGACCTCTTTATATAATGTCAACACAACTAGAGCAGGAACCTGCCTTTATCTAAAAGTCTGGCCATGCAGAGCCGGCAATCCGTGAACAGCAGTTGACGGGCCGATCCAAAGCAAATCCCTCATGTACTCCTCAGGGAAGGGAGGAAGGCAAACCCATTGCCAGCCCACGATGGTCATGATGGAAAGATGTGCAAATCCAGGCTGGCCCTTCAAGCTGATGGGGCTGGCTGAGAACTGAGTGAATAAAGTGAAATGGAAGGTAAATGGATGCAATCAAATTATTACAAAGAGGGAACAGGCAAGGTTGCTTTAAAGAGACGAAAAATAAGCATTTCTACGCCCTCCACAATCATGGGGATTGAAAATGTTAGTATTCTTGCTCATCTTTTCTCTTTGGTGTAGATCCATCTTTTGATGCATATGGTTTTTGTTGTGATTTTCTTCGTTTTTACCACCTATGTTCCAGATGTCTGTCAACTTCATCATTTTGCTGCTTTGCTTAAAGATTTCAAAACAGCCCTCAGTTTTGAAACTCTTCTGTGGCATATTTCTCTTTTATTTGAAAAGATGTGTTTGACTTAGAAAATACAAAGACATTGCCCTACTTTCTTTGCATTGGGGCTAAATTGGAAGTAGGCAGCAAAATGGGTTACCTCCTGACTAGTGGAAGAGATACTCACCACAGCTGTCTGCTGACTGCGGAGAAGTGGCAGCCGGGATGATGCAGGTGAGGCCAAGTGCATGTCCCCAACCTTTGTGCTTCATCATGTCACAGAGGCCAGGAATGACAAGAGGATAAGGAAATCTGTGGCCTCAGTTTAAAACAGAGTCCAGATAGAGTCCATACCCTATTGAGAAATCAATTCAGTACATGTGTATGCTCTACACGTGCACAGGTGTATTCATGCCAACATAAATGCATCAAACGTCTCTGGCAAGACATACAGGAAGTTGGTTGCTGTAGACGTGGGAATTTGGAAGCCATGGGCCAGGGCTAAGAGGGAGACCTAATTTCACTGTAAACACTTTCTTCTTAAAATTTGGAACTTGTGCTTGTATTTCCCATTAAAAATTAAAACATTGGATAATCATCATAACAAAAGAATATATTCCACGAGACTGGGCACACCTAAAAGTAGTCTCCTAAAGCAATTTCTCCCTTTGCATGAGGAATAAAGTCCTACCTGTCACCTCAGTTTGAAGGGAGATTAATGTGGCTTGAATATTTACTATGGTTTTACTGCAGAGATGTTTAAGTGCCAACGATGTGTTTCCACGTAGGCGAATGGCTCTTGAATCCAGATAACCGTGCTATGGAAAAGACAGTGGCGATTTTGGTGTTTGTGTCATTTGGACTTGGATTACACGTTCCTTCCCCTGTTGCTGGGAGGTCCATGTTCTTGGAAGTAACTGAACTAAGGCTGGAATAGTGGGGATTGAGAAAATGAATGACCTGGAAGAAGATACTGCAGCAGCAGTTTGTGGAGGCCCTCTTTCTGCCCCCGGCTCAGACATCCAGGGCAGGTGAAACATCCAGATGCACAGGACCCTTTGGTTGTACCATCCTGGTTCACTGCTTGCTGCCACCACTAGATGGGCACTCATCTGCTTCCTGGGACACGGATTTAGGGCTCTCTCCAATTCCTCCCAGGGTCTCCAGCATGATTCCTTCTCTCTCTTTGCAGCCGGCACAGAACAAATAGACCAGTGAGAGGACAGAATGCAGATGGCAATATCTCTCATATAATTTACCTAATCAGGTTGCTTGCTTACTTATTCATTTAATAAACATACATGGATTCCTTTCCAACCCGGGCAGGGCAGGAAGGCCTGCCCTCACAAAGAAGGGTGGTGAGAAGAAGATGGGCCGCTTCACCATCAACGAGGTGGTGACCAGAGAATACACTGTCAACATTCACAGGTGCTTCCATGGAATGGGTTTCAAGGAGCGTGCCTCTCGGGCACTCAGAGAAATCGGAAATTTGCAGTGAAGGAGACGGGAACTCCAGATGTACGCATTGATGCCAGGCTCAACAAAGCCATCTGGGCCAAAGGAATAAGGAATGTTTCATACCGTATCCATGTGCTGTTGTCCAGAAAGTATGATGACAATGAAGATTCACCAAACAAGCTCTAAACATTGGTTACCTATGTACCTGTCACCACTTTTCAAAAATCTACAGCTAGTTGATGTAGATGAGAACTAACTGCTGATTGTCCAATAAAGTTATAGAACGGCCAAAAACAAAAACAAACAAATAAAAATGTATGGAAAACCTACCATAGGCCGAAAACTTGCTCTAGAGATGCAAGACCTCAAGGAGTTCACAATCTAGTGGGAAATATAGACTATTATTTTGTTTTTAATATATGATTGTGATAGTCTGATGAGTGTTAATGTAACCTAAGCCCAAGGTAACATAGGAGCATCTACCAGGGCATCCAAACCAGACTAGGGGTGGTGCTGATCACACAAGTGACCAAGTTGGGACTGGAAGGGCATGCAGGAGTCTGCCTGTGGGCCACATGGGAGATGGGGATTGAGTGTGTTATTGCTGGTTGGTGACAGGAGAGTGGCTGCTGTGAGGGGTGTAGGGCATTTCACGATGAGATAATAACATAAAATGAGAAATGACCACAGCTCATCAGGAACTGCAAATTGCCAGCATGGCAGAAACATAAAGTCTGAGACAGGGTAGGGAGTATAAAGGGAAGAGGAAGGGCTTTACATGTCCGGCTCAGGCATTTTTGAAAGGATCAAAGTGGGAGAATGACAAGACTTAACAAGATATGCGTTTTCAAAGATAATTGAAAGTGGTAGAGGGAAAGTATTGGGGTGGGAAATGTTAGAGGTGGGAGACCAGTTAAGTGGCTTCTGCGGCATTTCAGCCGAGAGGGGATGAGGTGGTAAAGGGGGATGGCAGTTACAGGGAAAGAGAAGAACAAAGGTGAAACCAACAGCAGAGGCAACTCTGTGACCTTCCTCCCCTGACACAATGGGATTAGGATGTCATTGCAGGTCTACCTGAAAGGAGCTTAGAAGAGATGACCAGACAGTATCCAAGCACGTGTCAGATCAATGTCTAGGTAAGTAAGTAGCTCAAAGTTAACCAAGAGGAGGCAGGTAAGGGATAAAGCCAGCTGGGATGGAGAGTGTAGGGAGAAAGTGCAAGCAGAT
>RJWK010069509.1:0-11120 GCA_004363435.1 Platanista minor | reverse complement strand
CGAGGCCCCAGAGCCAGGTGGACCCCCATCCTGGCCACACCGAGAGTGTGCCAGACCCTGCAGTAGGCCCTTGCCATCTTCGTCCTCTCATGAGGCTGCGGGTGGTAGAGAGGGGGGCGGTTAATGCCCCTTTACAGGGGTGAGGAGGTGGAGAGAGGTCGCTTAGAGCCTCCACCCACCATGCACACGAGGGAGGGGCCGATGATCCCCCTGACCAGGGTCCCAGGCTGAACGGAGGTGGGGATGCACAGCCCACAGCCCAGCACACTGACCGTGGCCCTCGAGGCCGCCCAGCTGGTCAGCAGGAGGCACTCGGCTGGCCGCGAGCCCGGGGAGGCCACGCAGATAGGCTCGGCCCCTCTGGAGAGGAGGTTAGGGACTTCCCGCTCCCCGTGGTGACAGCAGGTCCACAGCGGCCCCCAACTCGGAGAACAGCAGGCTGGGGGCACTGGAACATCCCGCACTCCCACCACGCCCGTCCCGGCCTGGAGGCCAGCTCGCTGGAGCTCGGACACCACCTTGGCCCTCAGGACCCCTGCCTCACTGCTGGGCCCTCGCCTTCGGCCCCAACCTGTGACGTCCGGCCTGGAGGGCCAAGGGAGCTGGCGGGTCCACTACGGAGCTTCTCATCCTCAATAAATGCATCTATTCTTCTTCCCCCTTTTTTTTTTTTTTTTTCTTTTTTTTTTTAAAGCCAACCTGAGCTGCTCTGATGCTCTGTGACCTGGGACGCAGGCCCATGAGCTGCCTCCGGGTGGCCCCTGCACGGGCTTCCTGCGGGAGGGGCCCTCCTCTCAGCCTCCAAGCACCCACCCTCCAGCAGCAAGAACAGAGAGAGCTGAGGGTCTGGGCTCGACGTTCAAAGACGTAACCCTGCGTGTCCCCGAGAGGCCAGCTGCAAGCAGGAGGGTCGGCTCTGAACCACGGTCGGGCCGGGAAGCCGGGAGGTCTGGGGCTGCCCGCGGCCCACATACTTACAGTACCCACACCTGGTGCCTCCTTCAAAGATGAACCCGCTGGGCACGGCCCCATAGCGCCGGAGGTCCGACAGCTTCCACTGCCCCACGACGGCTGGAGGGACGTCCCTGGCCACGACGAGGATGTCATTGCAGAGGTGCAGGGTGGCGGGTCCGCTCTCTAGCTTGGTGCCTGGAGCCACGGTCACGTGGAACCTGTGCACTGAGGGCGGGGCAGGGGCGAGAGCGCGTCGCTGGGGCAGAGGCGGGGGAGGGGGGGGCACAGCATCCCAGGGTCAGCTCAGAGGGGCAGGTCTGCCCCGCCCCACCTCCCAGCGCAGCGTCCAGCCCCGAGGTGGCTACACTCACCTCTCCCATCCTCAGGGGGCCCCCTCCCCATCCTAACTTGGCCCCGGCGAGCTCCAGTAAACGCTCACACGTGACTCCTGGTAGATCCGCGGCCTCAGGACTCCTGTTCACAGCACGTCGTCTGAGAACCCCCACCAAGGGTAGCTGCTGTGGTCCCATTTCAAAAATGGGGAAACGGAGGCCCAGGAGGCCCAGCCTCCCGTTGGTCCGTGGAGAGTCTAAGGTCTGCCTCACAGCCCAGCCTGACCGCAGGGACGCTCGGGAAACCGTGGACCCCCTTCCCTCTCCAGTTAGGGGTTCTCCCTGGCACTGAGCAGGACAACTTGCTCCCCGAGATCTCATCCACTACCTCAGCTCGGCGCTTTGCCCCTGAAGCCCCTCAGGAGGGTGGTCTTCTCTCCCCAGATGGCTCCCACCTCGGAAGAGGGTGCACCCCGGAGTAGCCAGGCCCAGGAGTGGACGGCGGCCTCCCCGCCTGTGCCCACCAGCCTCATCTCCATCCCAGAGGGGCCCAGTCCCAGCCCCACCTCCTCCTCCCTGAGCCCCATCCAAGCCTCTGCAGTGGGGCGTCGAGGGGCTCCTAGGCAAGGAAGCCCTGAGGGCCTGCCGTGCCCAGCCCAAGGAGGCTGGAGGCCAGCGACCCCATCAGTATCCTGTTGATTTCTGTCAAGGTGCCACGACAGGGCGCCAGCTGGCTCTGTGCAAGGGCCCTGCCTGCCCCGTAGCAGAAAAGGAGCCGTGCCCTGAGCCAGGCTGAACTGGCGGGAACCCCCAACCACAGAACTTTCTGGAAAGGCGTGGCTCTTCCCTTCTGCCACTGCATCCCCTCACTGAGCTGTCCACACGTCCCCAGACTAGGAGACTGCTCTGGGGGCGCCCAGAGGTGGGAGGGGCCGCAGCCCCCTAGCCGGGCTGGGCCGGGGGAAGGTGAGCAAGGCCCTTACCTGGGCACAAAACAGTGGCCAAGATCACTGACATTTTAACGATTATTTAAATGACAAAATTTAATGCAAAAAGCCCACAGTGAGCGAAACAGCAAATGTGTGAATCGAGACCAGGCTGGCTGTGGCGTTGGGGCAGCTGAGGACGGGAATGTCTGAGGGTGGCTCGGAGCCCAGCTTCACTCTAAATTCTGACACTTTGTTCATCACGGGCTTTTGGCTTTAATTTTGAATTTTTAAAATAGGGTGTTAAAATATCATGGGTTTCACGATAAATTAGGACGTGGGGATTAAAATATACACACTACTATATATAGAATGGGTAAACAACCAGGACCTACTGTATCACACAGGGAACTATACCCATTATCTGTAATAAATTATAATGGAAAAGAACATGAAAAAGAATATACGTATATGTGTGTAACTGAACCACTTTGCTGGACGTCTGAAACTAACACAACACTGTAAATTAACTATACCTCAATTTTTAAACTTTTTAAAAAAAATATCATGGGTTCTGATGGCTCAGCTGGGGGCCTGCCCGCCTCTGCTCACACCGCCGGTGGGCAGCGGGGCTGAGAGGTGGGCTGGGGGCCCCCCATCTCCCGAGAGCACTCCCCGCACCCCGCTCCTCCTGCCCTGGCTCTGGGCTCAGGCAGCCGGTGAGAAGCAAAGGGCAGCACTTTGTGGATCACTCTGCTTAGCCAGTCGCCCGCTGGGGCTAAAAGCTCTAGTTCAGATGAATGGGGTCAAGTTAGGAAGCTCAAGAGGGGCCAGCCCCCCAGCCCCCCAGCCCAATTGTGGCCGAGCGGAGGGCGCTCAGCAAGCACTCGGTTCCGTGGCCTGGAGTCGCGTCCTGGCCTCTGCAGCCCGTCGGTGAGGCCCGCAGGACGCTTCAGGACAGAGGCTGGGCCCTCGGAGCCCTGCACCGGTGTCACTCACCCTCACCCAGCGCGTGGCGGATCCGGGCGTCCCAGGCGCACATGGCCTCCCGGCTGTCGAAGCCCAGCATGACGGCCTGCGACAGGCAGACGATGGCCAGCGTGTGGGCCAGGCCCTCGTAGGGCAGGCCGGGCTCCAGGCCACAGATGTCCTCCAGCGCGAGGCTGCTGCGCTCCCGCATCCCTCTGGCTCGCTCTGACCTGTCCTTGTAGGCCAGCATCAGCAGGCAGTCTGCAGAGGGCGCGGGGCGCCGTCAGGCACGCAGGCCCAGTGCAGCTACCGACTGGTCCCCAGCATCCCCTCGCCCCAGAGTCTGGGCCCCAGGCACGGCCCTGGGCAATTCCCCCGGCCACCCTGCGCCTCCACCTCCTCACGCGCGCAAGAGGGTGACCCCACCCACACGGCCCCGGGCCACACAGCGGAAGTGGGCTCAAAACACCCCCCTGGCTGGCCCGCCCACCTGACCCTCCAGCCTGCCCCAGATCCTGGGGCCACGGGGGCCACACTCAGGCTGCTGGCAGGACAGCACGGAGCCTGCCCGGCGACTCAGGCCTCCCGCCTCGGCCCTGCAAGGGTGGCTTCCTGCCACACCCAGACCCACTTCATCTCCTGGATTTCTCCTGTTTCCAGGGTGTGACCCAGACTCCAGCGCCGGGGAGGGGCAGGAGGACCACTGGGCTTGGGTCCCTCTGCCAGACCCGACACGAGCCGCCCCCGAGAGCCTGCAGGGGACGCGCCTGAGTCTGTCTCAAGTTCCCATTTCCCTCAACACCCTAATCGCTGTGCCGGTATCCCCGCCGCTCCTGGCCACCTATGTGGCCCTGGCGAACAGCCCTAGATCAGAGGATGAGCGACCCTCCTAAGCGCGCCCACCACGGCCACCGCCCGGTCTCTGATAAAGGTGAGGGTCTAATGTGAACACCTGAACACTGAAGTGTCAGACAGCCCTGAGCCCCGAACAGACGCTCGACGATCAAGCCCCCTCGTCCGGGCAGGAGGGGACGGAGGGGCAGGCGCAGGAGGACGGCGTGGGATGAAGCAATGAACTGCTTCCCCCGGCCCAACCCCCGAACCCTGGAAAAGCAGCCCCACAGACCCAAGTGACAACCAGATCCCGACAAGCTTGACTCAAGACTCATCTCTGCCACCAGACGGAGAACAAGGGTGGTGCTTCCTGCCTGTTGGCCATCAGACCACAGTCACAGCCCCTTTCTTATGAAGGCACAGGGTGGACAGTCTGTCCCGGCCACCCACCCCTGACGTCGGGCGTGAAAGCAGCCCCAGGCAGTACACAGACCAGCCTGGGTGACTGGGCTCCGACACGCCTGTATTTACCAAATCCGGGGTTGTGATGGGGGAACTCCACTTCCTATCTGAGACCCTGTTTGTAGTGTTTGAAATGCTTATGTCGGAAACAAGCAAAGATGTTCTCATTTTGAGGGAAACAAACAAAACCCCAGAACTCACAGAAACACATCCGCCCGCCCAAGGGTTCCAGTGCATTCTCCCCCGAGCTTGGCTCCCTTAGGAAACTGGTGGCCCTGCCCGAGAGAAATTAGTCACACACGCGGCATGAAGGGTATGTGTTGCTATGGAAGGGCTCCCCGATGTGTCACCAGAGGCCCAAGAGCTAAAAGCCTGGGGAGGCGGTGAGCACAGAAAGACTCCCAGTAAAAATGTGTGTGGACAAAAGAAAGCCACCGAGGCAGCTAGGGAAGGGACCACGGGCGTGAGGACAGCCCCGCCAGCCACACAGGCTGCCCCACCCCCAGACACGCCGACCCCTCCTGCCACTCCTCTCCCCCAGGGAAGGCCGGCGTCTCTTGGTGGCTTTTCTAGGTAGCTGTCTGTGCCCTATTTCCAGTCTCCCCACTCCCCACCCTGGAAGGTGAGCTCTTGACGGCAGGCCCTCTTCTGCTAGAACAGTGACAGCCCCATCACCTGGCACAGATGAGGGTGAGGACCTTCTGTCACAGGAAAGACCATTCGCTTTAGTTGTGGCCTTAACAGCAAGGCAGGGCCCGACTGTCACCCCTTTGTTCCAGGAGTTGTGCTCCCAGTGATATAGCCAAGAGCAAGGTCCATAACCCTTTCTGTGAAGAGTCAGACCGTAACTGTTTTCGGCTACGTGGACCACGCAGTCTCTGTCACAACTACTGAACTGCGAAAGTAGCCACAGACCACACATAAGTGAATGTCTGTGTTCCAATAAAACTTTATTAACAGAAACAAGCAGCGGGCCGGCTTTGGCTCAGGGCCCTGGTTCGCCGACTCGTGGTCTAGTTTGCTACGAGCCCCTGTGTCGCCCCATACCTCACACTCCTCAGATGCCTCCTGCTGCCAAGCAGGTCTTGCCACCCTGGACGCCTGCACTTGCAAGGCTGGTTTGGGGACCTACATGCATAGAGCCAACATGTGTCCCCGAGACCCTCTTCCCTGGACCGGTGCAATCTTTCTGGATCCTGGCTCTATCTGAAATGCAGCTCACATCCTACTTCTTACAAAGATCTGAGAATCAATGCGTACCCTTGCCCGCCTGCAGTGGGGTGAATGGGGGCCCCCCAAAAGACATGTCCATGTCCTGACCCCCCCCAAATCTGCAAACATGACCTTATTTGGAGAAAGGGTCTTTGCAGATGTGAACAAGGTAAGGATCTCAAAATGAGTCACCCAGGATTATCCGCGTGGCCCTAAATCTAAAGACGAGTGTCTTGGGACTTCCCTGGTGGTGCAGTGGTTAAGAATCCGCCTGCCAATGCAGGGGACACGGGTTCGAGCCCTGATTCGGGAGGATCTCACGTGCCACGGAGCAACTAAGCGCATGCGCCACAACTACTGAGCCTGCGCTCTAGAGCCCACGAGCCACAACTACTGAGCCTGAGTGCCACAACTACTGAAGCCCGCACGCCTAGAGCCTGTGCTCTGCAACAAGAGAAGCCACCACAACGAGAAGCCCGCGCACCACAGCCAAGAGTAGCCTCCCACTCGCTGCAACTAGAGAAAGCCCGTGCACAACAACGAAGGCCCAACGCAGCCGAAAATAAATAAATAAATTTATTAAAAAAAAACAAAACAAAGACGAGTGTCTTTATAAGAGACAAAAAAGGAAACACGGATGCACAGAGGAGAGGCCACGAGAAGACAAGTCACAGAGTGATGTGCCCACAAGCCCAGGAGGCCTAGAGTCGCCCGGAGCCGGAGGAGGTGGGAAGGATGCTCCCCAGCGCCTTCAGAGGGAGAATGCTGCTGGATTTTGGACTGCCAGCCTCCAGGACTGTGAGAGAGCACATTTCTGTTGTTTTAAGCCCCCAAGTTTGTGGCAAGTCATGACTACAGCCCCAGGAAGCTAACACACCCTCGGTGTCACTGATTTCATTTTACATATGAACAGAACAGGGCAAGGGTCACGGCTGTGTGACAGCCCCACCTTCTGCCTGGTGGAAAAGCTGCCCAGAGTCACAGCCGGGCTACGGCTGGAGCAGCTGCCGTCCAGGCCCTCAGCTGGCACCCTCCAGCCCCCTGGCACCCTCCAGCCACTCAGCCGGCACCCTCCAGCCCCCGGCAGTGGGCTCCATT
The DNA here is from genome assembly GCA_004363435.1 of Platanista minor. Classification (NCBI taxonomy): domain Eukaryota; kingdom Metazoa; phylum Chordata; class Mammalia; order Artiodactyla; family Platanistidae; genus Platanista; species Platanista minor. Next base: position 4,333 of record RJWK010069509.1, on the reverse strand, counting down.
AGCTGAGGCAGAACTCCCCTCCTGGGAGGGGTGTGGGTGGGGACCTTTGATGGGCAGCTGCTCCACCCCCTCTCCCTCCCCATCACTTCGGGCCATGAATTGATCCTATTTTTAAAACCTATTCTGTGAGGAGCGCTGTTTAGTGGAAAGCTGTTCAGTACCAGGCACCGGAGAAACAGAAATTCTCGGGTCTGGGCCTGAGACAAAGCAGGTCGTGCCCGGGAGAGACAGCGCCCGTGCCCCCAGGGAGCAGTGACACCACCAGCCCTTCCTGCGGACACGCCACACAAAGGGACACGGGAGCCTGCACCAACTGGCCAGCTCCACAGGGGACCCTCGCTGGGAGCACCCAGGGCTGCGCCCCTCGCAAGAAGCCCAGCGAGGCTGGTCACTTGGCGAGGTCTCCCGGTCAGCTGCCGAGGGAGCATCACTGGCCTTCCCACCCCGCGCTCCGGGCCACCCACTCACGTGGCCGCTTTCTCTCCACGCCGGGCCGCGAGGGCCCGAGGACCCCGCTCAAGGCAGCACCCATCCAGCTGAAGTGCGGAGCTGCAGGGCCACAGCCAGGCTGCAACCTGGCCCTGGGTGCCCGGACTCCAGGGGCAGGAGATGAAGCTGCCGCAGGGCCTGGGCGCCTCGCTGCCGGGGCAGCTCTTGGCCAGAGGTGGAGGGGACTGGGGTCATCGTAGTGAAAGGAGGCACGGATGGGGTGATGACAAAAGTGCCAAAGATTAAACCAAGGGGGTGCACGCAGGGGCACACGCACAAACACACACTCCTGTGCACAAGCACAGACAGCCACACACTTGATCACGTGTGCACGCATGCTCACACCTGCACGCTTGCACATACACATGCACACACTCCACCACTGTGCACAGGCGCCACAGTGGGGACCAGCTGACCCGGTTCACGTCCCTCATCCGTGTTTGGGAACCCGTCCCTCAGCTCTTAGAGCCTCTATTTTCCATCTGAGAAATGGACGCCACTCACCCTGCGGAGTCAAGGCACCAGCACAGCCCCAGCCTGGCACACAGAGGCCCTCGGTGAATGCCACACGCCAGCAAGCACAGAGCCAGATGAGCAGGGACCTCGGCCTGGGGCCTGGGACATTCCCCATCACCATGAAACCCAGGGGAGCGTACCCGCCTCTGGGGTCAGCCCACCCCTGCCCTCTTCTGCCTGAAGTGGGCCCTGCTCACCAAAAGGGCCACTGAAAGACCCCCGGGGGGCCCCTCGGAGCCCACCCCACCTCCTTTTCCGTCCCTCAGCGGGGCGGCCTCCCCCATGGCCCTCAGCCCAGTTCATTCTGCTCACGAGCAGCCCGGGGACCCAGGGGACACGGCCTGGCTTCCGCGGAGCTGAAACCCAAGAGGGGAGCCAGTCAAACGCTGAAAAAGTTTGGGGCTGGACAGCATTTGGGGCTGGACGGCATTTGATGGCTGGGCTGGACGGCATTTGGGGCTGGACGGCATTTGATGACAGCGGCTGTCATGGGCCTGAGCACGGGGGTCAGAGACTCTCCCAAAGGGACAACGGACTCCCAAGGGATATGAGGTGCCAGCTCAGCAGCACCTCAGGGAACAGCATTGTGCTAGAGGGAACAGCCAGTGCAGAAGCCCAGAGGCAGGGACACAATGGGCAGGGCTGGCATGAAGGGAGGGGGAGAGTGGTCCAAGGTGTAGGCGGGCTCCAGCCAGGTGGGCCTGCTGAGCCAGGCCAAGGCCGCATCCCAGCACACCAGGGGCCCTGAGAGCTGTGAGCAAAGAGGGCCCAGCCTGGCTGCGTGTGGCAAAGGGACACAGGGTGACAGCAAAGCTCCAGGCCCCTGCAGCTGTCCAGGCCAGAGGAGCTGCTGGCCTAGGCCGAGCAGAGGAAAGGGGGCCCAAAGCTAGGCTCTGCGGTAACCATGGTGACAGCGGGAGGGGGCCTACCCTCTGCGGAGGCAGCTCTAACTCATGGGACCTCTCGGTGGGTGGATGATGGGGTGAGGGAAAGGAAGAGGAGGGTGATGCTGGACTGGGGAGGGGTGCACCTGGGGACGGGGTGCGGGACCGGGGGCAGGGGGCAGGGTTGGGGTTCTGTCCCGGACACGTGAGCCTGAGAGGCCCATCAGACGCCAGGCGGCGTGCAAGCAGGCAGCTGGACACACGCGTCTGAAGATGTAAAAATAACCATGGAGTCAGTCATGGGCACTCAGAAGCGTTTACAGCCCGGGGCCGAGAGCCTGGGGAGGGCGGGTGGCAGGGAAGAGGCAAACTTCCGGGCCTTGTGGGGGGCAGGGGGAGCTGGGAGAGGAGACGGAGGTTGACGCCCACCCACGGGTCGCCGGAGGAGTGGCTGTTGGATTTAGCCCTCGGAGGTCACAGTGACCTTGGGCAGTGCCTTCAGCAGAGCAGCTGGGCAGCGGCCTGGGGGCAGCCGAGCACTGGGGATGGGGGCTGCTGACCGGGCCCACCAGCCGGTGCCTCAGGCTGAAGCCTAGAGGCACCCCCCCTGACCCACAGGTCCAGGCCTGTTCCCGATCCAATTCGGGGGGAAGCGCGTTCACTGTGTACGCAGGGCACAAGGGGGCTTCACGGGCTCCCACAGGCAGGCTACCCTGACCTCGCCGGCAGCAGCGGGAACGGACGGTGCCCCAGGCCCAATGCCCGCCCACCACCTGTCCACCCTCCGCAGGGACCAGCTAGGACTCGTCCAGGGCACACAGTTGGTCTGAGCAGAGGCGAGACCTGAGCCCAGGTGCTCCAATTCCCGGTCCGGAACCAGGGGCTGCAGGAAGCCCTGGCCGCCTTGTCGAGGTCTCCATGGGGACGGAATGGCTGGCCACCACCCACACCCTGTCCTTGAGTGCCTGCCCAGACCAGGACTGAGAAGTCACGCCCATTCCTGGGGGACATGGCCGATCCAAGGCCAGAAGGTGGGACCGGAGAAGGGACCCTCCCCACCATCACCAGTGGGACCCCCAACCTCTCGGAATGCGCCCACCTCAGTTAGCAGAGCTGCCACTGCACAGGAGAGGCACGGGCACAGGCCAGTGGGACAGCTCAGGCGACTTAAGAGGCAGGTGTCCCGAGGCCCCGGTTCCTGGGCAAGTTTGCAGGGCCAGATGTTGCCGAGAGTGGCTGGGCTCACAGCACCTCACCTGGCAGGTCCCAGCCCCTGCCAGGCTCCTGTGAGGGGTGATGCTGAGTCAGGCACCCTGCCCTCCAGGAACTCAGCACCTGTCTGAGGGCAGGGATAGGAAGGGGGTACCGAACTAATAATACCTCACCTTCACTGGCAGGAGCAGGTGCTGACCCCCCAGCCGGCCAAGGGGCTGTGGGCAGGAGGCAGCACCCAATCATTTGTGGGCCAGACCCCTTGGGTCAGCAAGTCTCAGCCCCTGTGCCTATAATGACGCCCCCAAAGGCCCTGCCAGCTCCAGGAGTCAGGGTCCCTCCCGGTGGCTTTTCTGGGCTGAATAAAGCCCTAGCAGCTTGCACAGGAATTGGTGAAGCAAGGCTCTCGGAGCGGAGGGCCGGGGAGCCGCCCTGGCTGCTCAGGACCCCTCTGGGTGCCTCACCCGTGGGTGGGCCGCCCCCTCCACAGGGCAGCCACACGAGAGACACCCCTCCCACCATCCTAAGCCTCAACCCGGGGAGGAAGAGAGGGGCTGCCCAGGGTCACCAGGGGTGGGACCAGACCACCCTTCTCTCAAGGGAAAGGATCCAGGCATGAATTCTCTGGCCAGGACAGAGGTCGAGACCCCAAGGAGCACAATCCCACTGAAGTATTTCTGCCTTTTATAAAGATTGTTACTTCTTTCAATAAGAGGTTTTCCTTTAAGTGCGGACAGGGGGGGGGGGGGGGGGGGGGGGGGGGGGGGGGAAGCTGGGGCGAAGTGAGAGTGGCATGGACATATACACACTACCGAATGTAAAATAGATAGCTAGTGGGAAGCAGCCCCATAGCTCAGGGAGACCAGCTCGGTGCTTTGTGACCACCTAGAGGGGTGGGATAGGAAGGGTGGGCGGGAGACGCAACAGGGAGGGGATATGGGGATATACGTATAGGTATAGCTGATTCACTTTGCTATACAACAGAAACTAACCCGGTATTGTGAAGCAATTATACTCCAATAAAGATCTATTAAAAAAAAAATCAGGGCTTCCCTGGTGGCGCCGTGGTTGAGAGTCCGCCTGCCGATGCAGGGGACGCGGGTTCGTGCCCCGGTCCGGGAAGATCCCACATGCCGCGGAGCGGCTGGGCCCGTGAGCCGTGGCCGCTGAGCCTGCGCGTCCGGAGCCTGTGCTCCGCAACGGGAGAGGCCGCAGCGGCGAGAGGCCCGCGT
>RJWK010069507.1:0-11120 GCA_004363435.1 Platanista minor | reverse complement strand
CACTCTCACCACTCTTATTCAACATAGTCTTGGAAGTTTTAGCCACAGCAATCAGAGAAGAAAAGGAAATAAAAGGAATCCAAATTGGAAAAGAAGAAGTAAAGCTGTCACTGTTTGCAGATGACATGATACTATACATAGAGAATCCTAAAGATGCTACCAGAAAACTGCTAGAGCTAATCAATGAATTTGGTAAAGTTGCAGGGTACAAAATTTATGCACAGAAATCTCTTGCATTCCTATACACTAATGATGAAAAATCCGAAAGAGAAATTAAGGAAACACTCTCAGTTACCACTGCGACAAAAAGAATAAAATACCTGGGAATAAAGCTACCTAAGGAGACAAAAGATCTGTATGCAGAAAACTATAAGACACTGATGAAAGAAATAAAAGATGATAGAAACAGATAGAGAGATATACCATGTTCTTGGACTGGAAGAATCAACATTGTGGAAATGACTATACTACCCAAAGCAATTTACAGATTCAATGCAATCCCTATCAACTACCAATGGCATTTGTCACAGAACTAGAACAAAAAATTTCACAATTTGTATGGAAACACAAAAGAGCTCAAATAGCCAAAGCAATCTTGAGAAAGGAAAACAGAGCTGGAGGAATCAGGCTCCCAGAGTTCAGACTATACTACAAAGCTACAGTAATCAAGACAGTATGGTAATGGCACAAAAACAGAAATATAGATCAATGGAACAGGATAGAAAGCCCAGAGATAAAGCCATGCACATATGGTCTCCTTACCTTTGATGAAAGAGGCAAGAATATACAATGGAGAAAAGACAGCCTCTTCAATAAGTGGTGCTGGGAAACTGGACAGCTACATGTAAAAAATGAAATTAGAACACTTCCTAACACCATAGACAAAAGTAAACTCAAAATGGATCAAAGACCTAAATGTAAGACCAGAAACTATCCAACTCTTAGAGGAAAACATAGGCAGAACACTGTATGACATAAATCACAGCAAGATCCTTTTTGACCCATCTCCTAGAGAAATGGAAATAAAAACAGAAATAAACAAATGGGACCTAATGAAACTAAAAACCTTTTGTACAGCAAAGGAAATCATAAACAAGACAAAAAGACAACTTTCAGAGTGGGAGAAAATATTTGCAAACGAAGTAACTGACAAAGGATAAATCTCCAAAATATACAAGCAGCTCATGCAGCTCAATATCAAAAAAAAAAAAAACAACCCAATCCAAAAATGAGCAGAAGACCTAAACAGACATTTCTCCAAAGATTGCCAACAGGCACATGAAAGGATGCTGAACATCACTAATCATCAGAGAAATGCAAATCAAAAGTACGTTGAGGTGTCACCTCACACTAGTCAGAATGGCCATCATCAAAGGACCTACAAACGATAAATTCTGGAGAGGGTGTGGAGAGAAGGGAACCCTCTTGCACTGCTGGTGGGAATGTAAATTGATACGGCCACTATGGAGAACAGTATGGAGGTTCCTTAAAAAACTAGAAATAGAACTACCATACGACCCAGCAATCCTAATACTGGGTCTATACCCTGAGAAAAGCATAATTCAAAAAGATTCATGTACCACAATGTTCATTGCAGCTCTATTTACAATAGCCAGGACATGGAAGCAACCTAAGTGTCCATCGACAGATGAATGGATAAAGAAGATGTGGTGCATATATACAATGGAATATTACTCAGCCCTAAAGGGAAACAAAATTGAGTTACTTGTAGTGAGGTGGATGGACCTAGTGTCTGTCGTAGAGAGTGAAGTAAGTCAGAAAGAGAAAAATGAACACTGTATGCTAACACATATATATGGAATCTAAAAAAAAAAAAAAAAAAAAAAAGGATGTGTTTCTGAAGAACCGAGGGGCAGGACAGGAACAAAGACACAGATGTAGAGAATGGACTTGAGGACACGGGGAGCGGGAAGGGTAAGCTGGGATGAAGTGAGAGAGTGGCCTGGACATATATGCACTACCAAATTTAAAACAGCTAGCTAGTCAGAAGCAGCTGCATAGCACAGGGAGATCAGCTCAGTGCTTTGTGCTCACCTAGAGGGGTGGGCTAGGGAGGGTGGGAGGGAGACGCAAGAGGAAGGGGATATGGGGATATATGTATAGCTCATTCACTTTGTTATACAGCAGAAACTAACACCCCATTGTAAAGCAATTATACTCCAATAAAGATGTTAAAAAAAAAAAAAAGGAAGGGAACAAATACATTTGGTCTTTAGTAGATTTAATATCTGTGATATCTCACTTAACTCCTCGAGCAGCACTGGAAGGGACCTTCATTCTCACCCATGTGAAAACTAGGTGCAAAGAGGTATGGAAACTTCTCAAGGAGACACAGTTAATCAATGGCTTTGCTGGGTCTTGCACCCTGACTCCAATGCCCACGATCTTAGCCACAGCACCGCACTGTCCCTCTTGGGGGTGACTTTGAAGTCAGAGAAACCTGGGTTCAAATTCCCACCTGCTCTTACCAGCTGAGTGAACGTGGGCAAATTATTTCATTTCTTTTAGCCTTAGCTACTTTATCAATTAATGAAGAATGGACCCTGTGTGCCTTAAAATAATTTCATATTAGATGCAGATGTTTATAAAGGTTGACAAAGTACACAATGTAAAGGACAGTGGTGTTTTGGAGGTGAGTATTATTTGGTGGCTAATAAAGTTGGCCTGAGGGAGCCTGTCTGTGCCAGGCAAGGGAGCAGACTGGGCAGACACAGTGGCATGTGAATAGTGAGCCCCAACTATTCCCACTGAGTCAGACCCTCCTTGGTGCCAGAAAAGAAAGAGGAAGCCCCTGGAAATGTAAAACACGAGGTAGCAAATTATGTCAGCCTCAAACTCAGGCACTGGGCACCGCAGTGTGGAATGCAGATCAAAGTAACGGATCTGCAAACAAACGTGAGGAAAATGGGGCCCGTGACCCCAGCCATTACGATTACACTGCTGTGTGCATGGTGACTGCTCTTCATTACCATGCGACTTTCTTTTCAGACTCTGGTAATGGACTGAAGGGACCACAAAATGTGTTTCAAAAGACAGGCAATCGGTGGTGAGAAGAGAAACTTCCTTTATCTTTGTACAAGGAGGCCTGCATTTCACAGACATGGGAAGAGCAGAATGATGATACTCCTCTAGGGTAGAATTCTGATTAGAAAATGAACATGACTTGTTTATTTGTGTGTTGCTGTGTGTGAGTGTGTAGGAGAGAGAAGGAAGAAGTGAGAAGGAATCTCCAACTAGGCTGATTCTTTTGCTTCATCAAGGAATAAAGAAGGTCATCCCTCACTTGAAGCTCTGCACTTGCGGGAGGCAGGTGCTCTTTGTCTAGATTTCATTTTGAAGAAAGATGAAGGGGGTGGCATAGCTGATATTCTGTAAAGTGATGGCGGTACGATGGGCAGCATGAACCTAAAGGTGTGCTGTGTACTATGAGACATTAGAAGAGAAGAGGGTTTTATGGTCATAAAAATTTGGAAAAGAAATGTACAGCTCCACCTAAAACACTCAAAATGCATTGGTATCTTTAGATTTTTAGGAGATCCTGCAACAACAACAACAAAAACCCTTTTATTTTATTTTTTCAATTTTCTACTTCCTAAATATATTTGGTCCAAATATTCTTTTTGGTGCCACTAACACATTTTAGGCAAATGTTGGTGTATAGGATTCATATCACAGTCCCAAGAATCAGGAACCCTGAGTTTGGTCCTGCTTTGGTATTTAACTTTGTGTGATACCAGGCAAAGGATTCTTCGCCTTAGTTCACTCATCTAACAAATGGGGATAATCTTTTCAGCTCAACTTAGCACAGAGGGTTGGTCTGCATATTAAGTGCTACCACTGAACTCATCATCACTTTAAAAAGTTAGAAATAGTATACTAGTGCAACATGTTATTGTACTACTTGGTAATTATGTGATCGTAAGAAAGCCTTTAGCAACAAAGGCAAAAATACACAAGTGGGACTACCTCAAACTAAAAAGCTTCTGCAAGCAAAGGAAACAATCAACAAAATGAAAAGGCAACCTACCGAATGGGAGACAATATTTGCAAATCATATATCTGATAAAGGGTTACTATTCAAAATATAAAAAGAACTCACACCGCTCAATAGGGGAAAAAAATGAAGGATCAAATTAAAAACGGTCAGAGGATTTGAGTATGCATTTTCCCAAGGAAGACATTTGGATGGCCAATAGGCATGTGAAAAGACACTCAGTATCACTAATCATCAGGGAAATGCAAATCAAAACCACAATGAGATATCAACTCACACCTGTTCAAATGGCTACTATCAAAAAGACAAGAAATAACAAGGGTTGGCAAGGATATGGAGAAAAGGGAACCCTAGTGCACCACTGGCAAGAATGTAAATTGGTGTGGCGACAATGAAAAACAGCATGGACGTTTCTCAAAAAATTAAAAATAAAACTACCATATGATCCAGTAATTCCTTTTCTGGGCATTTACATGAAGAAAGTGAAATCACTAACTCGAAAAGACATAGGCGTCCCAATGTTCATTGCAGCATTACTTATAATAGTCGAGATGTGGAAATAACCTAAGTGTCCATAGATGGATGAGTAGATAAAGGAAATGTGGTATGTATACACAACGGAATATTATTGGGCTATAAAAAGGCATGAAATCCTGCCATTTGTGACAACGTGGCATTACTCTAAATGTAGTAAGTCAGATAGAACAAGGCAAATATTGTATGATCTCACTTGTATGTGAAACCTACAAAGAAAATATAAACAGCTCATAGATACTAAGAATAGCCTGATGGTTGCCACAGGCAGGGGTGAGGAGTAGACAAAATAGGTGAAAGGAGTCAAAAGGTACAAACCTCCAGCTGTAAAATAAATAAGTCATGGGGATGTAACGTACAGCATGGTGACTATAGTTAATAATGCTGTATTGTATATTTGAAAGTTGCTAAGAAAGTAGATCTTAAAAGCTTACAAGAAAAATTCTGTAACTATGTATGGTGACAGATGTTAACTAGACTTATTTTGGTGCTCATTCACAATGTATACAAATATTGAATCATTATGTTGCACACCTGAAACTAATATAATGTTGCATGTCAATTATACCTCAATAATAACAATATTAATAATAAAGCATTTATTCTATTCAAGTCAGAGGGTAATTTTTTTTATTATCACAGCAGAGCCTAGCCAACCCAGACTATCCTAGTTACATTACTGTACTAATCCCTTAGAACTCTGTTATCGTCATCTATAAAATGTAGATGATTATTAATTCATTGTAGGGTTGTTATAAAACACCATGCGAAAAAGCCAAGTTTCAGCACAGTACATTCACAAAAAATAATTGAGTCATTCCACCTTCTAGTGACTTTCTAAGGTTTAATATAAAACATTGCCTATAATGAGTTTATCTGAAGTTACACCCTCAGATTTTAGTAAAACAACAGTAATAAAATTAACAAGAGTAATAGTAAATATTATTATTATGTTGTATTTTATCTGTGATACACTGTCCATGTTGGTGTGATTTTCATCTGCTTAGAGAAGTTAAGTAACTTGAACAAGGTATGGAGTTAGGTAAAGGGAAAACTGGGTCTCTTAGAGGTCCACCCATGATCTTTACTTACCAAACTACTCTGCTCTGCTATACGTGAAGAAAAACTGCAGTTTATTTCCCAATTTTAATGTTTCTTGCTTTCTCCTTTATTTGTTAGAATGGGACCTTGACCAGAGGGGTCGCTCAGGAGGCAGGAAGCCATCCCCAGTCCTTGTTCTCCTCTATGAATATTTATTATTTAGGGAGAAGTGATTCTGCTGGCAGTTCTAAACCCTCATCATAAATCCTCATGCAGAGGCTGTTCTGGCCACAGACAGCTGCAGATTGGATCAGATGAGGAAAAAACAAGCTTGGGAAAGGTTCTTTGAAGCTGTATAATCAGATTATGATAATTTCATCAAAACCCATTTCAAAAAGCTAACATTTATCATTAGTTTGTGTACCTCCTAATTATTTCATGAGAGTTACTCCATGCAGGAATGATAAAAAAATTCTAGCTTGAGAGAGTTTTTTAATGCAGTGTGTACGCAGCCAGATATATGGCCCTAGCATATGGGTCACATTTGCATTTGGGGCTTGAGACAGTTTTTTGAAAATGTCAGAAGAGGTGATATATTTTAAAAGATTGATATTAGTAGCGAACATTAATTTCTCTTGGCCATTTTCTATAGTGAAAAAATTTCTTCTGCCCCAAAATGTAAGGAAGCACTTGCTAAGAACAACAAAATTACTCAAAGCACATGAAATTCAAAATATTTTCCTAAGGAGGATTCCATATACCAGAATCCCTGAAGCCTGAATTATAGAGAAAGGAAGGCATTTGTCAACCTCTGCATTTCCCAGTGTCCACAGCCCTCTACCATTCCGTGTCCTCCATCTGGTCAGAGGCCACCTTCCACCCAGGGTCTCAAGCCACAACACTGAGAGTGATTCTTGACACCACTCCTAATTGACCAGCAAAACCCAGTCAACCACTGAGTCCTGTATTTCCATGCTTTCCAAATCCACCTATTTAGCTCCCTTCTCACATCTACTATAGTACATTAGTTGCCATCCTGTTGCCTCTGAACAAGTAGAATGTTTTTCACATTTTTAAATGGTTGGGAAAAAAAATCAAAAGTATTATTTCATGACATGTGAAAATGATATGATATACAGGTTTCACTGTCTGGAAATAAAACGCTATTAGAACACAGCTAGGTTCATTCATTGCTATATTGTCTATGGCTAATTTGGTGCTACAATGCAGAGCTGATAGTTGAATAGAAAGCGTGTGGCTGAGAAGTCTAAAGCATTCACTACCTGGCCCTTTATAAAATCAGTGTGAGACCCCTTTTCAAAACCGTTGTGGCAGCCTCCTCCCTGTTCTTAACTTCCTCTAGTCCTATACTTTCCAGTACCTCCTCCCACTGCACTCACAATGATCAACCGAACATTCAGCTCTGACTTTGCTGTCCCCTGTTTAAGGACCTTCCACAACTCCTAGTCAACAGTGCAAAGACTAAGATTCAAGGCACTGTGATTTCTAGTGCCTGCTGGCTCTGCTGTCTCATCGAATACATTCACTTCCTCCCATTGGAATCCCGGGTTCTTCAAAAGGCTATTTCTTATTTCCTCTTCTACCCATATGGCTCCCCACCCTGTTACCCATTTCCAAATTCACCTGACGAATGCCTACTTATCATTAAGACTGACCTCAAGTGACACCTCCTCCAGGAAGTGTTCCCTGACTCTCCATCTTGTCTGGGTGCTCCAAACAGTGCTCCTTTTCCTTCCTTTTCTCTTTCCTCTTTTTCCCCTCTTATTATAATACGTACCCCATACACCACTCTATAAAAGGGACTCAAGTATCCATGGACTTGTGTAACCATGGGCGTCCTGGTACAAATCCCCCGCAGATATCGAGGGATGACTGTCTATTGTAATTACAGATCTGTGCCTCTGTCCCTGAGGATTTGTGTTTTATATCCTTCCACCCAAAGTCTTAATAATAGTCTGGATTATTAGAGGTATTTGATGAATATTGATTAACTAAATAAATGTTTCACTTAGTTGGTGAGCTTCTGTTCGTATTTCAAGACTTCATTAAACTGTTTCATCACCATCTGTACTTTCTCTTATCATCTCCATTGGCCTATTCCAAAAATAGGTATATGGTCCAGGAATGGACTATGAGAAATAAGGGATAGTTCATAGGGTAAGTGATACATTTCACCAATAAAATAGTCTGCACATAGAGATAAGTCCTCAAATTTTCAGTAAACATTGCATTTTCTCTAAATTTTAATTATACCCGTTCTTTCCGCTAAATAAACCACTTCTATTAAGCTAATCAGATAAAAGTTGAGTGCCAAGAATAAAAGTGATTCCTAATTTTATAATATTAAATTAATCAGCTAATAAAATTTAGTTTTTCTCTAGCTTAGTAGCTGAGAAATTTTTAAAAAACAGAGTTTCAGAGCTGAGGTAACAGACTAAAATCATCTCTGGGACAATGAGTTCCAGTGTTCAAGTTCTGTAATTCCAAAAGAAATCTTTTGTCTCCTTCCTTTTCCCTATCTACATCTCTGCCTTTTTTTACGTTCTCTCCCTCCCTCCTGACCAGACTTATTTTCGACAAGTTAAACGTTTCCTTTCAGGCCTTGTACTCCACATCATAGATTTTTGCCCAAATCTCAAGTTGCAGCAATAATCACAGTAAGTCAGTTGGATGGCTATTTTACAAACCGGGGGGGACAGAGAAATTACCACCTCAGTGTTTAGTGGTGGCTAAAGCCCAAATATACTGAGTTTAGCCCTGAGCCATTTTCTAAGTTAAATGTCTGAGTGCCTAACTAATTGATCTGGTCTAGGCACAAATGGCTTATTTGCCCTCTGATTCTTAAGCCAGAAAGGTTCATGAAATCCAAATCTCTACTTTTGGGGATTCATTGCTCCTCTACTTTACCCAGTAAAGTGCAAAGCCGGAAGTGTTTGGGGGCTCCCTTGAACATGAACATCTATGTCTACCCTCACACATATGGAATCTGTCCTAAGTAAATAGTCCACATGTAGAATGCAGATATATACAAAGAGATGTTCAATACAGCTTCATATGCACTAATGAAACGTTGGAAGCCATCTAAATTGTTGTTCAAACAAAATGTGTTTTATCCACTTACTGTACCTCCACGCAGATGCTAATCATCACATTAACTATGCTATTACGTGGAAAAAAGCTTATGATATGAAAGGACATGATGCCTTTATAAATAACTGCAAATTGCATGTGCGTAAATTCTGTGTAAAACTGATGTGCTCCTTTATTAGCATGGCCGGTTTGGGGGCATATTTTTTGGTTTTACTGTCCAACTTTTCTGTGACATTTTTGCATTACTCTGATGATTCAAATTTTACAAGTGGGTTTGTCAACGTGTCATGGGCTTTGAGTTTCTTTCACAGTTCTTGATAATATTGAGTTTTTTGAGTAATATATGTGGAATAGAAAATGGAGGGGAATGATAGAGGAAGAGTAGAGATTTAAAAAGAAACCAAATGGTAGTTGGGAAGAAAAACTCAAAGGGCTACACCAAAATTATGTGGAGGTGAGTTGTAGGAAAAACCATTTATCATAGAATCTCAAGATAGGAAAGGACTTAAAAGTCATTTAATCTGGGCTGTCCTGGTGGCTCAGTGGTTGAGAGTCCGCCTGCCGATGCGGGGGACACGGGTTCGTGCCCCGGTCCGGGAGGATCCCACGTGCCGCAGAGCGGCTGGGCCCGCAACGGGAGAGGCCACAACAGTGAGTGGCCCGCGTACCGCGAAAAAAAAAAAAAAAAAGTCACTTAATCTTATACCCCTTTCCTTTCTTTCTATCTCTGTTTGGAACCTTTTTCAAATTCTGTGTTTGGTGTTTAAAAGCAACGCCATCATGGTGAATGAAGTTAGAAAAGTAGTGACCTTTGGCAGAGGCTAATGATGGGTAAGGCACAAGGGAGGCCTTTGGGTGTCTACATGTCCTGTATCTTGAGCTTGGTGATGTTCCCTTTGTAAATTTAATGAGCTGTAGACTTATGATTGGTGTATTTTTCTGAATATATGTAACATTTCAGTAAAATTTATTTACATTACGTTCACCACAATGTGAAACTCTTACTGAGAAAAGAATGATTTAGAACTGGGTTTGTAAACAAATAGGATGTTTAAACTATGCTAAGAGAATCAACAAAGCAGTGTCTTCATATACAGTTAACCCTTGAACAAAGCAGGGGTTGGGGGTACCGGCCCTCAGCACAGCTGAAAATTCCCATTTAACTTTACAATTAGTCCTCCATATCCATTATCTGTTGTTCTGCATACGCGATTCAACTAACAGTGGATCCTGTAGTACTAGAGTGCATATTTACTGAAAAAATCCACGTATAAATGGACCTGTTCCATTCAAACCCATGTTGTTCAAGGGTCAGCTGTATACTTCTTAAACTATATACACAATTTATTACTTTGTATTATACAATGCTTAATATATATGTGACATGTAATTAGGATGCATATAATTATATGAATGAATTTTAAATTAGTAACATCACAAGTTTCAGCTTAAAAATCCCTGACAGGAACAGAGGAAATCATAATTATTGGTAAGGCTCGTACTGGCCAACTATTTCATCATGAAGTTATGGGAAATCTGATAAAGGACATCCTTACTATGCATTTGTAAAGCATAGAATGCATCTGATCAAAATAGAAACTCTCGGCCAGAAGAAAGAGACCAATAGAGTTTTGAGGCCAAACTGGATTGAAATCACAAAGCTATTCATACATCAGAATTACTAGTGTTAAAGAGAGTTGGCATTCATGCATGGGAATATAAAGAAGAGAGCCAGGACAATATTTAGCAGTTAGAAGAAAGGTATCTAAGGGTTTGCATATTTTTTTGTTTGCATTCATCTGCTATTTAATGCATATAATGTTGTTTAATACCGGAAAATACTTTTATTTAGGTGCTTTAATAAGTTGTAATACATTAATGCCCAATTTGAGGGACAATCATTTTAAAGTTTATTTCAGAAAACTATACCTAGTGTTTTGGCCATGGGGTCAATATATATTGATATGTTTATAATAATTACGGAAATATCCTGAATGAAATAAATACTTAAAGCCTGGGCTTATAAAACTCAAGTCTAAAAAATAAGTACTCATCACAGGTCTACATGCTGTCCACCTACAGAGTACAAACACACACACATGCATACATGCAAAACTTTACAGATACAAATTTTTTTCCATTAAATTATTCACTCTTATCCAACAAACATTTATTTTATTTTTTTCTTTTTTTTGCGGTACGTGGGCCTCTCACCGTTGTGGACCTCTCCCGTTGCGGAGCACAGGCTCCGGAAGCGCAGGCTCAGTGGCCATGGCTCACGGGCCCAGCCGCTCCGCGGCATGCGGGATCTTCCCGGACCGGGGCACGAACCCATGTCCCCCGCATCGGCAGGCGGACTCTTAACCACTGCGCCACCAGGGAAGCCCCAGCAAACATCTGTTAAATTCCGCCTATGGGG
>RJWK010069506.1:0-11121 GCA_004363435.1 Platanista minor | reverse complement strand
TTTTTGCGGTACACGGGCCTCTCGCTGTTGCGGCCTCTCCCGTTGCGGAGCACAGGCTCCGGACGCGCAGGCTCAGCGGCCATGGCTCACGGGCCCAGCCGCTCCGCGGCATGTGGGATCTTCCCGGACCGGGGCATGAACCCGCGTCCCCTGCATCGTCAGGCGGACTCTCAACCACTGCGCCACCAGGGAAGACCAACATGACTTTTTAAATGGAGATAAATTATGTTTTACTCACAGATGGCTCATTTCATAGTCCTCTTTAAATACACACTCTGCCGTTTCTGTGAAGTGTGTCACTTTAATAATCAGCCCGTGCTGGAGCATTCTCAGTAAGCTGTAGGCTTGGAAGGGGGACGAGGCCTTCCAAAACGTGGAGCTCTGTATGGGAAACTGGTGCTCAGGGAAGCTGAGGACCCCAGCATCTTACAAGTCTCCTTAGTGCAGATCTAGGACCAGAACTCTCTTCCCTTGGCTGCTAATTCAGCACGAGGCTTCCTTTGCTCTGACCTGCCTTGCCTACCATCACCTACCCCCATGGACCGGCACTTGCTGCCACAAAAGAACAAAAGCAAAAACAAAAGAGAAAATGTCCTCATTACCGGCATCCTGGAATGTGGGCGATGATTTTATTGCAGAAAAAAATAATGTTTTAAAGAAAAACCTCACTTAGTTCTGTCATCCTAAAAAACTTTCTTTTCTTGATGTGTGTGTTCTTAGTTCTTGTTCGTTCTAATACAAACTCTTAGAAACGTTAAACGTTAAAAATAGTTATTTATACCATAAGCAAAAGCCGAGGTGTTTACTTAAATGTCTGAGAACTCTCTTTGCTGATGTTGTCTGTTGTGCACGTTTTGAGTTTTAGGGCTAAGCTACTTCCTACGTGTGAATAAATACATGACGTCTTTCTCTGTAAACAAATGCATGAGACTATATTTCTCTAAATAAGAATAAATGTATGCGTTCTTTCCATGATTTTGGAAGAGTGCTTCTCACATCACTGTTCCCTGTAAGTCTTCTTTCAAGTGTTTGTTGTCATTGACTGGTTCTGACATTGGCATGCTAGAAAGAGCATGAACCTTAGGTCTGGTAGACCTCTGTGAGCCCAAATTTTCTCATCTCTACAATGTGAGTTATTAGGCAGGTAATGCAGGTAAATCACCTGGCCGGTGCCTGCACGTAGGTGTTGACTAATGTTAGTGTCCTCCCTGTGTCTGCTCTGCTTACACTCGTGTCTGGATGTGATGTCATACCTGATTTTTTTCACCCACCCGGTAGAACAAAATGATTCAATTCCACTAGGACTCAATTAGAGGTTGCCCCAGGTTTGGAGTGGCTGTCTGCTTCACCCATACCGTCCTCATGGGCCTTCTACACCTGAAGCGCTGAGCCAGTTGTATAAGCAGAGGTAGATAGAGATGGGTTAGGAAGCTGGGGATAAATGTCCAAAGCTGGAGCTCTGGAGCCTAATTGGAGAGTGGGCGAGGGACCACTGGGCTCAAGGGTGTGGATGTGGCTGAGTCAGCTTGGGTGCTTGACTCAGCCCATAGCAGTGGGCTGGGGTGAACAGAGGTTTAGGACCTATAGGCAGGCAGGGTTCTTAGAAACAAAGACAAGTTCTGCAGAGGAGGAAGGTTTTCAGTGGCCCAGGATGGAAGTGAGGTAGGGAGGACGTGACAGACGTGAGAGTGAAGCTGTGGGTCAGGCATCTGAGCCACAGAGGAGAGAATCAGGTCAGTAGGTCACCAATAGCCAGGAGTCCACAAGGATGCTGAGTAAAGGCTCTCACCTGTTCATTTGTCGGTTCATGGGCTCCTGTAAATGCAGGAAGTGATTGCTGAGTGAGGGCCCTACACCCCCAGACAAGTGGGACCCAGGGTCAGCAGTGCATGGCAGGAGAGCAGCCACCTGGTCCCTCCCGGTCTGTTGGCGGAGGAGCTTGGTACGCACACGTCTTCTTTGTCCAGTGTAACTATTAGTAGAGCCTCACCCACACCCAGAGTGACCTGGTCTGGTTGATAGATCATGTAGTCATCATCCTTCTTACATGTCCTCAGTTGCAGGTAAGCATTTGCTGTGTGCATGAAAAAAAAATCCCGATCAGAAGTTTGTCTGACATGAGGTTCTGTGGTGAGCCCGAGGCTTATTACCTGCCTCACTGAGGGAGCTTGGCTACCACCTCTTTGCTCCTTAACTGAACTCTATAAAGAACATTCTGCATTACGTTTTTCCACGTTCTTTTCTCTCTTGGTTTGTCTTCGATGATGGTCTGTTTTGGCAGTGATCTGCTAATGCTGTATACAGTCATCTAGCTGCCCCAGCAGCCTCTCTAATTGTACCTCTTTGCCGGGAGCATCTCAGGAGACCCTGATGTCTCCCTGGGGCGCCCTGGGGTGCAGTAGCCCCACCTTAGTAACACCTTGGTGTCAGGGGTTGGTGAAGAAAGGAGGAGGAGGAGGCTTTGCCTTTTTTTACTGGTCATCCTGATGACAGGGGTTTTGCAAGGTCTTGTTTGAGGGCCTGGGTATTGGGGCGTGGGAGAGGGGAGGTAGGTAGGGTGGGGTAAGCAGGGCCCAGGGTGCCACCATGAGGCTGTTGCTAACACACCCCAGGTATTTCTTGTTCCCTTTGGCCTGGATTCTCTGTGCCTTCTGGTAAGAGCTTCATTCCCCAGAAAGAGAGTTGACGGACTCTGATACCAGCGTCGCACGGGATTAGCCGGTCAAATAGTTTGATGGCTTAGTTTGTGATGAAATGGGGGAAAGACTCAGAGGACTTGCGTGCCCCGGGCTGAGAGAGCAGGCCTTGGCTTCACTTGGCCCCTGTGGAAGGTACTTCTGCATCTTTGGATTTCTCTGTGGTCACTTGCTTGTGGACTGCATTTTTCCATCTCTGATTGGAAACTCCGAGGGCAGGACCTTGTCATCCTAATCTCGTCCTACCCAGTGTCAGGGCTTCTTCCTAAGCAAATGCTGCTGTTAGGGGTCGGGCGTGGATGCTGGATTCAGACCCTGAGTGTGGCTGTCTGTTGAGTGGTGCTGGGCCAGCTTCATGAAGTTCATACAGCACCTGAGGAGGGCTGGGCCTCTGTAGTCAGGCTTTTTTTCAGTCTCAGTGTGGGTCACCAGCATCTGAGATCTGCAGGAGCAGCTCGAAGTTCCTCTTAACTTCTGTTTTTGTATCTTTTTCGTCCCACATTTCCTGAGCTCAAAACCCTCCTTCCTAAGGACTTGCCTTGTGTGTGTGACGCACACACACACACACACACACACACGCACACACGCACGTGCGCGCGCCACCACCGCCAACAACAACACAACAGATCCTTTTAGGGGAAGGTGTTGTCCTGTACTGTATCCCCAGGCCCTGGAGCTCAAGAAGAATTGGCCTTGTGATACACTGCAGAGGGTCCCAGCCGTGTGGAAATACAGAAGACCCTTCTGGCCAGTGGAATCTTGTGTGTCTGTGTGTTTTCCTTTCCTTTGCTTCTGTTGGTTAATTACTTCCACTGTGAACTTCCCCCCATCCTTGCTGGCAGGATGTTGGCAAGTAAATGTGCAGGTTGGTTGGGTGGGACCCTGTCTTCTTCCTGTACCCCACCCACTCTGTCTTTACAATTTGGGTGGGGTGCCCTGTCAGGCCACGACTTCTGTGACCCCCCCTTTTTATTCTTTTAACATCTTTATTAGAGTATATTTGCTTTACAATGGTGTGTCAGTTTCTGCTTTATAACAAAGTGAATCACGTGACCCCTTTTTTTAACAACTAGAACAAACAGAGAGCTGTGCCCCCAGCTTGTGACCTCCCCTAGATGAAAGGATATTAAAATGGAAAAGGGCAGTGGGCGGGTGGGTGGGTTGCTTGCCCAGGAAAGTGAGTTTGCATCCTGTTTTCAGAGTTCCACGGTCCATACCATGGTTCTGCATTTCATGTCACTTGTGGTTAATGAATAGCAGATACTTTTCCTGTAGTCTTTTTGGTTCTGGGTTGCATACATTTCCCCAAAGAGCCCTGACTGGAACTTAAATAAGACCCAGACTGTCTTATTAGCTAAGTGGAAAAGGAAATGTCCTCCCTACTCTGCCTGGGTAACTTCCTTCTCGTGTGTATTTTTCTCTGTCCAGTTTCTTTAAATAGAGAAGTAGTGTGAATTGGTGGGCCCTGAAACAGCGCTGCTTGGTTCCACCTTTTGGGCCTGCAGTTTACTAGCTTTATCAGTAAAACGGGGATAATAATAGTACACACTTCATAGAGTTTTACAGGAATACAGCTAGTGCAGCAGCAGAGTGCCTGCGTATAGTCAGCACTCAGTTCAATGTTGAAAAATGTGGGTATTGATAATAACGTAAACCTTAGTACTCTGGGGCTGTTTTTGGAACTGTTATCCATCTCCTAGGGGTATGGTCACCGTCTATGCTTTAATCATGATCAGAGGGAATTGTTTGAGAACTTGTGCATGCATTTCTGGGGTTGACAAGGAAGAATATTTGAAATTGGGAGTGGCCCAGAAAACCCGGATCCCTTGGGTAACTTGCAGCAAACGGGATGCTGGTAATATGCTCTCTGGTTGGAGACCGGGTTTTATTTTAATGTACCTGGAGTTTTATCTGCTGTCACCAAGACTGCGCCAACAGAATGCCCGAGCTGAAACGGTCAACCTCAGCAAGCATCGCATGCAATTTTAAAACAATCTTCCTCAGCACCCTTAAGTGTGCCTCCTTATAGTGGCTTTGATTTCAAAACCTGCAGGGGTGGATCCCTGCAGAGGAGCCTGAGGAGTCAGAAGTCCCTTGGGACCTCCTGATGGTTTTTATCAGGCTGGGCGGGGGACTTCTTTCAGCATCTTTCAGGCCAGTTGATTCCCACAGCGTTTGGTGGCGTGGAACTCTGAGACCTAAATCAGCCGCTGCTACAAGTGAGAGAGTCTATCAGGAGCTGGCCACGCCCTGTCACCTCGCAGACCTAGTTTCCAGCCACTCTCCTCTTCCGTGCGCTTCAGCCACACTGGCCTCTTTTCTGTTTTTCCGCATCACCCTTTACAGAATCAGCCCCCTGACCCTCTTACCCTGCTCACTTGTCCTCCTCCCCCAGGTGCTTGCAGACATCTTGTCTATTCACCCATTTCTCGCCCGTCTTCCCCGTGCCCTCGCCCCATCACCAGAATAGAAAGTCCACGAAACCAGGGTTTCTGGCACCGAGACGCTGCTTTGTTCTCACAGGCGGGCCTTTGCTGGACCCCCCAGGTGCCCTTTGGTAGGTGGGATGGCCTCTCCTACCTCCAAAACAGCACAGGGTAAGAGGTCGTTAGGTTTTTTTAAAAATTTATTTATTTAATTAATTTATTTTTGGCTGCGTTGGGTCTTCGTTGCTGCTCGTGGGCTTCTCCTGTTGCGGAGCACGGGCTCCAGGCGCACGGGCTTCAGTAGTTGTGGCTTGTGGGCTTAGTATTTGTGGTGCATCGGCTTAGTTGCTCCACGGCATGTGGGGTCTTCCTGGACCAGGGATCGAACCTGTGTCCCCTGCATTGGCAGGTGGATTCTTTCTTTCTTTATTTTTTTTTGCGGTACGCGGGCCTCTCACTGTTGTGGCCTCTCCTGTTGTGGAGCACAGGCCCTGGACGCGCAGGCTCAGCGGCCATGGCTCACGGGCCCAGCCGCTCCGCGGCATGTGGGATCGTCCCGGACCGGGGCACGAACCTGCGTCTCCTGCAGCGGCAGGCGGACTCTCAACCACTGCGCCACCAGGGAAGCCCAGCAGACGGATTCTTAACCACTGCGCCACCAGGGAAGCCCAAGAGGTCGTTAGGTTTTAATCACCGAGGGTGACCGAATCTTCTGTGTTCTCAATATGCCGGCAGAGGGAAATATTTGGGAAGAACATTCTGCAGAATACTTTATTTTAGGTTCCATCTGGGCATGAAGTCAGGATCTTGGGAGGCTAAATATGAGGATCAGGTTAGCATTACCTTTCAGTGAATTAAAATGAATGAAAGGCCAGTGAATTCAAGCCCAGGCATAATCCTATGCCTTTGGCCTTTAACAGTTTTTTTTGTTTTTAATAGAGAAGAGCCATGTGTTCAATGCACTGTTATTTGTGGGTAGATGAGTATAGGATATTAGCCACAGTGTTGCCTCTTGTTCTTTATATAAAGTCCAAGTGGGGAACTTCTTTGAGACTCTTAATGCTATGATATATTTTTCTTTCTCTTGGGAAGGAAGATGAAATGCCAGTTTTTTTCTGATGAGAAGTATATAACTTTTTTTGGGGGGGTTCTGGCCACTAGGAAGCTCAAAACCACCTTTAACACTCAGATCTGGAAATTATATTAGCCCTGGTGTATCCCACTTTGGCTGTTTCTTCTGTAGTGTGGCCTTAATGTTTAAATTCTGTTTATCTAGTTGCATGTATGACTTTTGTTTTGAGGCATCCTGAATATTCTTTGGAAAGAACTAGAGAATGACACAACAGTTTTATCTCCCCTCATCTCCTAATGAGAGGTATTGAATAGCCCACTTGCCTTTGAAATTCTGTTGCCTTGTGTGTTTTTGCTTGGGTAATGCAACTGACAGAAATTTCTTTATTTGCTTCGGTAGAATTTCCATTTCTTTGGTTGATAAACCCAAGGAAGCCATTTTAGGGTACTTTCCAGCCGGATAGGGAAGTAGGAACTTGTAAATAGAGTTCACTTTTGTTCTGTTTTTGTTTTTTTTTTTTGCTCTACGTGGGCCTCTCACTGTTGTGGCCTCTCCCGTTGCAGAGCACAGGCTCCGGACGCGCAGGCTCAGCGGCCTTGGCTCACGGGCCCAGCCGTTCCGCGGCATGTGGGATCTTCCCGGACCGGGGCACGAACCCGTGTCCCCTGCATCGGCAGGCGGACTCTCAACCACGGCGCCACCAGGGAAGCCCTAGAGTTCACTTTTGAGGTGACTTTCTCACTGGTTTTATCTGGTTTATTCTAGTTGTGAGATTTTGGTTACTTTGCAATAGAAGGCTTTAAAATAAATACGCACTGTTGTAGGAAGACCAGATAACTCACATCTGAATAGTAAAATACAATTTCTTAAGCGTTCAGTTTCCAGAGGATTCAAGTGTTTTCGTTCAGTAACTTAGGCACCTTCCTGTGTTCAAAGATTTACCCTCATTGCTGTGAATGTTTACAAGTGATGCTTGAATAGCTGAACCTACTTTCAAGAAGCTTATATTCTAATAAATTAGTTTTCATAATTGGTGTGTCAAATTGGTAACTATTTCATAAGCAATTAAGGAAATATCTTTCCCTGTAGAGGATCAGTTCATTTACTGACTTGAGTTTAACGCGTAATACGATGAGTGGGTCTTTTCCAGGTGTTTGGAACGGGAGGTTTTTCTGAGAGACAGAAGTTAATAGGAAGTGAGTGTGGTATTTTGCTTTGTTATGATTTTGGGAAAATCTTAAAAATGAAATTTGTGAACAAGGCTCTCAGTTTTAGCGTGCATTGAAATGAAAATATTCTGTACTTTGTAGAGAGTCTGATTGGAAAAGGTGCTTAAGATAGTGCTAAGTTGCAGATGAATTAAATCACTGCATTCTTACATTTGATTCCACCTGTACAGTGTTTGATATCAGCAGTGATTTGTCGGGCAAGATGTACATGTTTCTCTTCTGCCTCTTTCTCCCTCATTTTAGTCTCTTCCAAAATAGTCATGTTTTTCTTTTACTCAACAGGAATTCCTAAGTAAATACTTCTTTCTGGTGACTGAGGTGGAGTTTGTGTTCTCTTCTTGCCTTGTCAGTGGCCCCTAGTTGCTTTCTATGGGGAACAGATCCTGAATGAAGGATGCTGTATTTTATAGCAAGGATGAAAAGTGAACAGTTGGTGAGATCCCATCTCTTGTCAAGTCTGAGATGGACTTTTTTTTCTCCCAGTGAAGACTGGTCATATTTATAAGATGGTGGTCTTATTTCAGAACCTCCAAAGGAAATTGTATCTGTGATAGAGAAAGGTCTTGTTTATTCTAGATTTTCCTTCACTAACATTGAGAAAATTACTCAAAGAGGTTTGGCAAAGTGAAGAAAGATGAAAAATGGATTGAGTTGGCGGAACGTGTTAATTCACCTGATGTTCGTTAAACTCCTAATGCAAGACCCAGCGTCCTGGGCATATAGGTAAGGATGCAGGATATTTACCCTCGAGGAGCTTACAACTAGTTAGGGAGGCTGAGCCCATACTTTGAGTTAACAAGTATGTCAGACAAAGTAGTTGCTCATTCTGTTCAAGGTAAAGTTGGTACCA
This sequence comes from Platanista minor, assembly GCA_004363435.1. NCBI lineage: Eukaryota > Metazoa > Chordata > Mammalia > Artiodactyla > Platanistidae > Platanista > Platanista minor. The sequence continues at coordinate 2,848 of RJWK010069506.1, read as the reverse complement.
CTTTGCTTTTTGAACTTTCCTGATTGGAAGAAAGCTTTGTACTTCCATGCACTTGCCCTGCACGATGCCCTTTTTATACATAAAAATAGGTGTCAGCTTGAGGACTGAGTTCGGTTGGGAAGCACTGGAGAAAAGGACCATCCTTAGGTGGTATTAGTCATAGAACCTTTACTGAAGCTTGGTTTAACTCATTCTATTTCCCAGCCTCCTGCAGCCCCAGAAATGTTTATTGCTGGACAAGGTTTATTTGGAGAAAAAAATGACTTTCATACTGGAGTTGTTTGTGAATAGAAAACTGTGGATTATAAGTAGATACGTTTATTCATATTTGTGGTAAAAAAAACTTTGGGCTTACTTAACCGGCGTTCCCACTGTGGACGTGTGTTGTCACGGTATAAGTATAGGTTTATAGATCTAAGTTTAAAGGACAGTTAGGGAAACTGGATCTGAGATTAGGGTGAAGGAATAAGGCCCCTCCTACCTTCTTGGGGGCTGAACTCCTCAGGATCTCAACTTAAAAAGCCAGGGCAAACACCCTTTGAAATGAAAGGGTTTTTTTAAAAAGAAACAATTGTTTGATCAAAAAAAGCCTTGCCTGATTATTTTCACTTTTGACCTACTGCTTGAAATTGGTGTTTTAATTTCTTCAGTTTCCTTGTTTTTAATAGAGGCGACCCATTATACTGATCCCGAAATACTTTGGGAAGATTTAATCTACTCAAATACCCTTTCTCTATTCAGTGTTCTGATAATTTCTCCTCTATTTAACTAAATTTTCATAGTGTTTCAACCTTTTTATCAACACGTATTTTTTTAGAGCATTACACCTTTTTCATTTTGTAATAAACATCCTTATTTCTGTTTTATAGCTGGAAAAAACTAAGGTTCAGTAGTGTAAGTTGAACACACTGTTAGGATTCTAATTGTTTTAGGAAAAAAAATGCCCAGTCTTCCCTCCTCTGTTTCTCCTTGACTCGGGTGCAGCTGCCACGCTGAACACCTTCTGACACCAGATGTTTGGGGTTTTTCTGCCACCAGGCAATCCTCTGGGACACCAGCTGGGTGTCCTGCAATTTACTGAATTCTGTTACTATCTACCTGGAAGTCGGTCCCAGGAGACCGCCCTCTCCCCCTCCTCACCTGCTCATCTCAAGTTGTAGGTCCCCAGGTTACCCACAACTTCTGTCTGACTCGGCTACAAATCGGAGGTCCCCATGACCTCCTCCGCCTCCGATTCAGTTATTTGCTAGAACAGCTCACAGAACTCAGGGAAACACATTTACCAGTTTTTTTTTTTTTTTAAGGGTATGGTTAAAGACATAGATGAACAGCCAGATGAAGAGATACAGAGGGCAAGGTCTGGGAAGGTCCCTGAGCACAGGAGTTTCTGTCCGCATGGATTTGGGGTGTGTCACCCTCCCAGTATATGGACATGTTCACCAACCCGGAGGCACTCTGAACCTCATACTCTGGGGGTTTTTCTGGAGGCTTCCTCTCATAGGCGTGATCAATAATTAACTCTATTTCCAGCCCCTCCCCCTTCACCACAGGAGTGCGGAGTGAGGCTGAAAACTCCAAGCTTTGAATCATGGTGTGGTCTTTCTGGTGACCAGCCCCCATCAGGGAGCCGTCCAGGGTCGCCTCATTAGAACAAAGGAAGCTCTCAGTGCTCTTATCATTTAGGAATTTACAAGGGTTTCAGGAGCTCTGTGTAAGGGACAGGATCAAAGACCAAATATTAGAAGAGACGCCCCCAGTTGCTCTTTTTTAGGAGTTCTCTGCCTAGAACTGGGGGCAGGGACCAATATATATATATTTTCTATTATCTCACACTAATGCTACAGATTACAGATTTCTTCCCAATTGTGCTGATTTCACCAGGATTACATAGAAAGCCTTCATCTTTCAGGGGAATTTCCCAGTTGTTGACTGCTTTTCTAACTCAGGTTTTTTTTTTTTTTTTAATTTTTTGCTTTTAACTGTGATAAAATATATATAACATAAAATTTACCATCTTAACCATTTTTAAGTGTACAGTCCAGTGGCATTCAGCACATTCACGTTGTTGTGCAACCAGCAATATCATCCATCTGCAGAACTTTTTCATCTTCCCAAATGGAAACTGTACCCATTAAACACTAACTCCCTATTCTCCCCTCCCCCAGCCCCTGCACCCACCATTCTGCTTTCTATCCCTGTGAAAATGACTACTCTAGGTTTTTCATATAAGTGGAATCACACAGTATTCGTCTTCTTGTGGCTTAATTTATTTCACTTAACATAATGTCTTCAAACATGGTTCATCCATGTTGTAGCATGTGCCAGAATTTCAGTCCTTTTTAAGGCTAAATAGTATTCCATTGTATGTGTCGGATACATTTTGTTTACACATTCATCTGTTGATGGATCTAACTCTGTTTTTTATACTGTGGATCACAATCAGCATTTTACAACATAAAATACAATAGCAAATGTTTGCCTATATTAGGGATCAGTACTATTTTGTGAAGTGTGTGTGTGTGTTGTACTAAGTCCTACTGATTTTTTACAGGCACAGTAGAGTGGAACACATTGGTATCTCCCGGGTCTTAAGCCACTTCTCACGTAGAGAGGTCTGCAGTGTTTCCCGTGTTTTGGGTGCAAGTGGACTAGGAAAGAAGGAACAGGAAAAATAGTTTAACTCTTGGGGCCTGGTTGTTTGTTTTAAGTGTCACGTGTCCACAGTGATACACTTGGAAGGAATTCAAGTGAACCCAGTGACCAGACAGCATTGTTTGTAAACAGTTTTCAGGGTTTTCCATGGAACCTCTTTCTCCTGTCTTCCTGGGGTGCTTCCCCCCCCCCCCCC
>RJWK010069505.1:0-11121 GCA_004363435.1 Platanista minor | reverse complement strand
TGGTTTTTTTGCGTTACGCGGGCCTCTCACTGTTGTAGCCTCTCCCGTTGCGGAGCGCAGGCTCAGTGGCCATGGCTCACGGGCCCAGCCGTTCCGCTGCATGTTGGGATCCTCCCGGACCGGGGCATGAACCCGTGTCCCCTGCATCGGCAGGCGGACTCTCAACCACTGCGCCACCAGGGAAGCCCTCATTGTAGTTTTGATTTGTGTTTTTGTAATAATTAGCAATGTTAAACATCTTTTCATGTGCCTATTGTCTATTTGTATTTCTAGAAAGATTCTTCTCAAATAAATATTTGCTTTGTGTTGCCTGATGAAGATTTTCCTGAGTAGGAAAGCCCTTGTTTCTTTTTCAGAACATCTGTTGGCCATCTGTGTGTCTTCTTTGGAGAAAAGTATATTTAGGTCTTCTGCCCATTTTTCCATTGGGTTTTTTGGTTTTTTGTTATTGAGTTGTATGAGCTGTTTGTATACCACATCTCAGCTTTTTAAATCATCCTTTATTTAGTGCATGGTGCTTTGGGTTGGAAATCTTGAGTGTCCTCAGCTGGGAGGTTCTTGTGTCTGGGATCAGCTTGCAGGTCACAGGTGCCCACTGGACAAAGTCCTTCTCAACAAGGATGCTCATCTGTGCTTGACTGGCACACCTGGATTATGAAATCCACAGGTATGGGGAACTTGGGGTCCCAGGCTTGGAACTGGTCCATCATCATTTGTTTTCTGTTGGAAAAACAAATCATAAAGCCTTTCAAGATCCAAATGGTGGGAACAAAAACTCACAAAATCACAGGGAGGATTGTAAATTGGGGAACTTTGGCCAATCAACTACATCCTATAACTCAGTGATTCTATATCTCTTTATATATTCTGGAGCAGAGATCTTCAAATTCAGAGATAGCTTTCTGACCTTTCTTTTCAAAGTATGACTCTGCTGATGACTTTAGGGCAATAAATTTCCATACACTCCCCCTGTAGGTGTTCTTTTTTCTAAGGCTTTCTGGTCACCAAAACCCTTCCCCCACATTATGAAAGAGTGGCCTTCAGGACTGATCACAAACGTGACCTTCCTGCATTGCCATGGCATGCGTGTATAAAAAACAAAAAGAGAGAGATAAATCATTCCAAATGCTGGTTTCAGGGAATCACTTTGTTGAAGGTTCCATTAGACAAGCTTCCCAGATGTACACATATTTTTGTCAGTCATGTAACTTGGTCTTGTTTAGATATTCTGATTTCAGGGAGAAGCAAACATGAAGTAGGTCAGCTATGCTGATTTCTTCAAGCGCAGAAGTTGAACTTTTCTGTAGGTGCCAAGTTTTCAAGGGGCACATACATTGGATGGACCCAGAGATAAAATGTTTCATGTTGTCTTTGAGATTCACTGTGCTTATTAATGTGAACGTGGAGGTTAGAACATATGTTATGATTTATGTGTGGAGAGTGTGGACTGAAAAACACGCACAACCTAAAAGTTGAGAATTATGTTTTCTTTGGCAGACTTTCTGAGAGCTTAAGTGTGGGACACAGCAACTCAGATAGCTCTGAGGGGCTGCCCCAAAGAGGTAGGGGAGGAGCCTGGATGTATAGGAGTTTTTGCAACAAAGACCAGGTAGTCAGAACATCAAAAGATGACTGTTAATTAATGAAAACCAGACATCTCAAGTGAATGAATTTAGCATTTTTCTATGTATGGGAAGATGCAAGAGTGTGGGCTCACTGAAGTCATTCCTTTGATATCACATGAACGGTCTTGGGCGAGTTTCCAGCTTGTCTCCATCCTGAATCCCATCTGGATGCCGGTGGCTGAGGGCTTGATGGCTGCAGCATCCTTTGTTTACTGATATGGCAGGAGACATTCTTCATCCACAAGTGTTTATCTCTGTTACAGCCCATCATCAAGGTGTAGGGGTGACAGAAGAGGTATCCCAGTGGGGTTCCTGCCCTGCTTCCCTCTCCTGGGGTCTTGATAGCCCCTGTTCCCCTTCCCCTCCCACTCAGAGCAGCCCACTTCCTTTGCTTATAGAAAGTGAGCCCTCACCCTAGCTCACCCATGCGTGCTTACTTATTGGTACCCACCACGTCCTCAGCAAGCAAGCCCCTTTCCATCATAGACAACTCCCAACCAAGAGAGTAAATGGATGAAGACATTCATCAGCCCCATCTGAGTCATCCTGTGCAAGTCTGTCTCCGATAGGAGTGATCTCCTTCAGGATGGGTATGTCTGTCTCAGCTGCCTCTCCTCCCCTGGCTGGGGCCAGTGTACTTGAAGTGTCAGTACATGTTTGCAGGAGGAATGGGTGTTACCAGTGAATAAACTAATGAGGTGGGGCAGGTCCCATTCAGTTCATTGCTGGAGTGAGCCCGGGGTATCTTAATTGCTTGCTGGTCTCCTACCAGGATTGATTACATTAAAGAAGTAGTCCTCTATGGCCCAGTGACTAAACTAATCAATCACATACCTATCTGTGATGGCCAAGAAAGCATTTCTGTCTCCCATACCCCAGTATACAACTTCCTCTGTATGGAAAACAATGCATTTAACCAGACAGGCTCTTTTTAAGATACTTCCTTGAGATAACAAGATTAAGTAGGACTTGGAATTTGCCCTTGGAAGGGACAAAAAAAAAAAAAAATCAATATGAGCTGATAAATACATTTTAATAGGATATCTTGCATTAAGAGCAATAATTGAAGAGGGTTTTTTTTGGTTCTATCATTTCTTTATATTGTGTAGATAACGTGATCACATAACACCATTGGTGACTTTATGTCATGATTTGCATAGTTTGGTGGCACCATAACTTAATGTATGTTAAAAAGAACATTTATAAAATTAGTTTCCTGCCTCAAAATGTTAACTGCAGCATCTAGAAGTTTTCCATAGACTTTTATTTTCTCATTGACCCTGGTTGGTCTACGTTTTTCAGATTGTCTACAAAGGGTTCCTATTACATTTATGATACAAAGTACTATTTTAAATAGTTTGACTTTTGAAAATGATGTAGATAAAACACTAAAAGGGAACATCAGAAGAACAGGCATAAAAAAACATGGACATCCTTCAGGACTTGGGACATTGAGATATTTTATTTATAAAATCATATTTAAATTTTAATAATGGAATACATTTGTTTGAAGTTATTTCAGTATTGCCTTTAATATTTAGAGCCATTTCCCCACTGAGGGTTTGCTGGAGATGCTAATTATTAGATGTAAAGGAATATTGTTCTGGTCTTTCGGGGATCAGGAGAAAACTCATGGCCTGTCTGGACTTTGAAATGCCTTTTCAGCAGCCACGGGATGGGTTTACTCTGGAATAAATTACAGCAGAATCTTTTTCCCTGTGTCCTCTAACACCTGTGTTTACATAGTTCATGATTGTAACTAAATTAGATACTCAAGAGAACTCAGTTAGTTTTTAGGCCATTTAGTTAGTTCTAATTGAGAGAACAAATATTGCAGCAGCTTATGGAAAAAGAACAAAAGGGTGGGAAATTAAATATACATAGAACATTAAAGGCGATATCTAATTATGTTTCTGGGTCAGACTCTATAAAATTAATTTAAAATTGTAGTTTGGCAAATAATTTCCATCAGAATCTCAGCAGGTGTTTTTTGCTTCCATTGACAAGCTCATTGGAACATTCGCCTGGAGTGGCAGAGCACCTAAAAAAACCAAACTATCTTGAAAAAGCAGAAGAAAGTTGGAGGACTTGCCTTTCCCTGTTTCAAAACATACTCTAAAGCTCGGACAGTAGGGTACTCACGTGGATAGAAATATAGAAGCGGGGACTTACCTTGGTGGCACAGTGGTTAAGACACCAAGCTCCCAATGCAGGGGGCCCAGGTTCCATCCCTGGTCAGGGAACTAGATCCCACATGCCACAACTAAGAGTTCACATGCCACAACTAAGGAGCCTGCCAGCTGCAACTAAGACCAGGTGCAACCAAATAAATACATTAAATAAATAAATAAATATTTTAAAAAAAGAGAAATGTAGAAGGGGATATAATTAAAGAGTCCACAAATAAACCCTAACGTTTATATGCAATTGACTCGCCAGAATAGTGTCACAGCAATTCACTGAGGAAAGGAGACTGTCTTCAGTACATGGTGCTGAGACAGTTGGATAAAGGATGCATTTCAAACCTTCCCTCATATCATATGGCAACATTGACTCAAAATAAATGAAAGATATAAGAAGTAAAACTTTTAAACATCTAGGAAAAAACGTGAAATCTTCAGGGCCTTTCATTAGGTGGAATTTCTTTGATGTGATATCAAAAACACAAGCTTTAAAAAAAAAAAAACCAGTCGATAAGTTAGACTTCATCAGAGTTAAAAAATTGTGCACTTCAGAAAACACCATTGAGAAAATCAAAAGAGAAGACACAGACCGGGAGAAAAGATTCGCACATCATCTTTCTGGCAAAAGACCTGTCTCTAAAAAAGATAATTACAGTTCAAGAATAAGGAACACAGAACCCAATTTAAAAAATGGGGAAAATATTTGAATAGACATCCTGCCAAAGAAGATAGTACAGGAGAAGACCCTTGACATGATTAAGTCATTAGCAAAATGCAAATTAGAACCGCAGTGAGGCATCGTCTGACACCTATTAGGATGCATAGAATCAAACAGATAATAACACGTCTTGGGTAGGAGGTGGAGAAACTGGAACCTGCCTGTACTGCTGACGTGAATATACAGTGATGCAGCTGATTTGGAAAACAGTCTGGCATTTTCTTAAAGTACTAAACATAAATGTGCCATGTGACATAGCAATTCCACTCCTTGTTATCCATCCAAGATAAAATATACATCCATAAAAAATATTGCATATAAATGTTCATAGCGGTGTTATTTATACTGGCCACCAAGTGGAAATAAGACAAATGGCGTGGCAGTCAACAGATGAGTGGATAAGCAAAATGCGGTGTAGCCATACAGTAGACTATTGTTCATCTGTATGAGTAATAGGAATGAAATACTGATGCATGCTACAACACAGATGGACTTTGAAACCATTATACTGAGTAAATGAAGCAAGACACAAAAGACTACATACTATATGAATTTATTTATAGGAAATGCACAGAAATGGCAAATCTAGACTAAGTCACTAGTCGACTAAGTGAGACTGAGGTTAGGAACATCAAATGCCTGCGGTTGGACACCAGCAATCAGTTTGGGGTGAAGGAAATATTCTGAAATCGGATTATGCTGATGGTTGCACAACTCCATACATGGACTAAAAACACAGTCCTTGAACTTTACACCTTGATGAGTTGATTTTATGATTTAAAATCATACCTCAGTAGAGCCCTTAAAAATCACACTTGGTTGAACAAAGGAATTTGGTAAAGAGTCAGAGAGACTACCCTGGATTACCATTTAATCAGTGATGTATCTAGGTTGTACCAATTTTCAAAGCATTGTAAATCTTTAGAACGTCTTCCTCCATCTTTGGAGGGAAGTTTCCTTGAATACTGCCTCTCCTCCTGCCCCGGGAAGAATTTCAGATTACTCAAATTTCACTCATTGATGGTGAGCCTGAAGACATTGAGAACTGGATCTTGGGAAAGAACTCTGGCATTTAACTCACCCCAGACCTTGCAGAATGACCTTTGTTTGGGTTTGAGCCAGGCCAGCGGTCATGTGCCTGAGTTTCCAGCTGCAGCTGGGAAGACAGAAGAGTTTTATAAGAAGAAAATCCAGAAGAAGGCAGGGATATTAAGACAGGCTCATGGGAAAGGCAAAGTCCAGGTATGGAGTCCTAATTAAAGACCTTTCTTAATGCTGACTGCTGTGGGAAGGCTGGTGCCCAGGAGAGTTGGTCAAACTTTTTAAAGGGACACATTTTCTGAGAGGGAATCAGCTTCATCAGACAACATTTTCTCTCCCCTAATCCACTGCATGTGTTTTGACTACACCTTTATTTTTCTAGTGTCTTCTCTTTTTTAACGAAAGAAGTGACCTGTTTCTCTACAAACTTAGAAAATCTTCAAAACGTTGAAATGTTTTTCAGAAATGAGAAGGACTTTAGTTCTATCAACCGTGTAGCCTGTTTCTCTAAGAAGGGCATTTCTTGTACGCTTCTTAACATGACTTTGCCATAAATTCAGACCATGAGATAACTTTGAAATAAGTTTTATATTGATAAACTCTGACCAAAACAACCCAAAAGACAATGGAGCTAATTTGATGAGGTTTTTTTGTTTTGTTTTGTTTTGTTTTAGTTTGTTTTAAGTTCTTTCAGTGCAGTGGAATTCTTGGACATGAATTGATTTCCATGTTAAGTTGATGACTGTAGTAAGCAGACACGTCAGTGTCATGGTACTTTCTAAAAAATTGGACTTGGGCCTTCCCTGGTGACGTAGTGGTTGGGAGTCCGCCTGCCGAGGCAGGGAACACGGGTTTGTGCCCCGGTCCGGGAGGATCCCACATGCCGCGGAGCGGCTGGGCCAGTGAGCCATGGCCGCTGAGCCTGCGCGTCTGGAGCCTGTGCTCCGCAACGGGAGAGGCCACGACAGTGAGAGGCCCGCGTACCGCAAAAAAAAAAAAAAAAAAAAATTGGACTTGAGCGTGCTGTAAGGAAAAAAGGTGGTCTCCTAGAAGACTCCATTCTACTTTCAAGTAGATGACGTGAAACTAGTAGTAGGCTTGAGTTTCGAAGGGTCTTAGGCATTTCTTTTCCAAGCTCTTGTCAATGACTTTAGATTGGTAGGTTGAAATTGTCTACAGTGGGAAAATTTAAATCTCAAAACTCAACAGATACAAGGAATCAGGTTTCCACCTACCATCCCAGTTCTGCTTGTTTACCCACATGAAACTGACCATAATCCACCCCGTATTGAGCTATAAAACCAGCACCTTCAGATCTTGGTTTCAAAATATGTTTAAGCCCCTCTGAGGTATGTAGAACTGAAGGAGGCTTTCTAGCTACAAGTGTTGTGGGTGATAGTGACTAAATTTCCTCTCCCTTAACCCATGTATCCGTGGAGGAAAGCAAAGGCCATATTAATTGATGGTCACACTTCGAGTTATCCAGAACTGCCATAGGCATACCTGGAGGCTGTGCCTGTGTATATAAAGAAGGCAGCTGAGCTAATTAAACAACTGAAGTGGTGTTGAATGTTTTAGCTTCTTGTACCTGGAAAATAGAAAAACCAAAATGGCGCACTGCATACAGAGAGCACAGGAGAGTTTTGTTTCTTGCCTTTTTTTCTGTTGTTTTTCCTTTGTGTTTTTGGTTTTGTTTTGGTGTGGTTAAGGGACCCTCTGTTCATTTTGCCTACATGGAAATTTCAAGGCGGTTTATGTTTCAGGTCATCCAGGTAGGTGACTTCATTTATTTATTTATTTATTTATTTATACAAATAGCAATAACATTCAAGCAAGCAACATTTAATAAGTGTTCCAAACACAGAAAAAAATGGTTTATACTGTTTTATCTTGACTTCAGAAATACTTATTGAAAGTGGTAGTTTGTTTACAGTAGACAAAAGGAATAAATAATGTGCAGTATTCTCTAGCTCCTGGGGATAGGTGAGTCTTCATGAGTTAAATAAAGTAGCGACATTTCTGATTTTTATTATAAATGTTGTGCTTTTAAGTTCTTATGCATGAAACTAACGTTGGTTTTAAGATATTTTGATTAAAGTTCTTTCATGTTTATTGTTTAAATGTGTTTCTTCTTACATTATGGAATTTCCTAAGCAAACTGTATCAGTGACATTTCAAAAATTTATATAGATTATAACATGTTAAAACTAGAGGAACATTTGAATACTTCATATGCATTTCTTTATAAAATGTGGGAAACCCTTTTGAAAATAATTTTCTTTTTTTTTCAACTCACATTAGTCTTTTTTCTTTTGGCAGTAGTATCATTTTAACCCGCAAACTGCATTTTCACAGAGTATCTAATATTTTTTGCAAGTAACGTTTTGAATTTGTTCTTCTTGACATATTTGTGTTTATATGCATTTTGCATCTCCGTATTTCATGTTTTTGAAATCCAAATGTAACAGATTTCAACTTTTTGTATGACATTATTTTTTTCTTTTACTGGGTAGTATCTCTCTTTCTTCTGACATTTTTGCAAACCTGTTGTTTTTGAATTCTCTTTTTTCCCTTTATTTTCCTTCTCAATATGACACCAGGAGCCAACACAAAGAAAAACGCTGATGATATAACCAGTAATGACCGTGGTGAAGATGAAGGTATTTTTTGTTTTTTTTCAAAGCTCGACCTTGGTGCATGATTTTATATCTATCGTTCTAATTTTTTTTTTTTTTTTTCATTTCAACCCGTTTTTCCTCCCTTATCTGGAGTACACTTTTGTGTGCTTTATTTTCTTCTTGTTTGGAAACCACTGTCATTTTTAATCCCAATGACCATGTAAATGACTGCAAATCACCTGGGAGAACATGTATAAATGTTTCTCAGTATGAAGTGAGTAAGAAAATGCCATTTACAAGAAACTCTTTTTCTTTTTTTTTGTTTTTTTTTTTTGGCTTGGTCACAAGAGGAGGAAATGAAATTTTAAACCATGCATGTGTGCTTTCTTTTCTTCCTTCCGAATGTTATTTTATAATTTTGTATTTTGGAGCTTTGGTCTTCTTAATTTCTTCTGTGGACAGTGAGACACCTCAGTAGAACTTCTCCGGGGGCTGGCATTTCCGTTTTTGTTTGTTTTTACTGTTTGTTTGGTTTTTTTTTTCAAACATACTGATTCCAAAATAGGGTTTTCAAAGAATCTTCTCTGGCTCACAGTAAAACACAGGAAAAAGTGTCTTAAAGAGACGTTGTTTCTTTCAGAACTGCCTTTTAGCAGCTTTTAAAGAAAAAAAAAGGGGGGGATGGAATTGAAATTTGTCAAAAAGTTATAGATCTGTGCATCTTTGTTTTCACACCACAGCTGCTTTAAGAACGTTTTTCCCCCAAAAAATGTTTAGCTGCTGTGGAGAGTTTCTTCTTGAAGGATCTCAAATTGTTTGACAGATTATATACACTGGAAGTAAAGTGATTCTTTTTTTTTTAAAGATGGACGCTAACGTGACATCTAAACCATCATTAGCACGTTGTAGCCTGTTCCTTCAGCAGAATAAATGGTTTAGAAGAAAACAAACAAACAAAAATGTTTAAAGTCAGCCTTTGCTGGCTCTAAGGCTGTGTAGGCTGGGTGAAAACGGGTTTTTCCCCATCTGAGTAGCAGAATGCATGGATCTCCGTTTATTTACCTTGAAACGTTGAAGGCTCTCGATGGACCTTTGGTTCTCTGGCTGAAAGGCAGTTTAAAGTGCAGTGGGGAGCTATCCTTGCTGGGAAGCAAAACTGCCCTCAAAGTCCCTTTGTGTCACTTGCTTGGTTTTCCTGCCCTCTTTGATTTTTTTCATTAATCAGTGGCTCTACAAGAAAAGAAGTTTTGCCCATGTTGCTTTCTCATGCCCGCTGTTCTCTCAACCCCACTGTTAATTAATTTTTTTTTTGTAACCTTCGTTCATAGGGTTCTCCCTGCTTCTAATAACCCTCTAAGAAAGTTCCTCTGATGGCTTTGGAGTATCAGACCTGCCCCTGAATCAGCAGCTAGCCTCTCCTTTGTGAGGCCTCAGAACACCTGTAGTTTTATCCGTATCCCTATATAGCCAACTATGGGGGTTAACTTGCATCTTGCTCTTTTCTGGCTTTTCAGTGTATTATTCCCTTTTTTTTTTTTTTTTTTTGAGGTACACGGGCCTCCCACCGTTGTGGCCTCCCCCGTGGCGGAGCACAGGCTCCGGATGCGCAGGCCCAGCGGCCATGGCTCACGGGCCCAGCCGCTCCGCGGCATGTGGGATCTTCCCAGACCGGGGCACGAACCCGCTTCCTCTGCATCGGCAGGCGGACCCTCAACCACTGCGCCACCAGGGAAGCCCCTATTCCCTTTTTGATCATTAGGATCCGTTTTCACAGTGCTCACCAGTCACCTTTATTACTGTTAACATGCCGTCTAGTTTTCCTTTAATACCAAGAAACTATGGTTATTTTTTTTAACTTTGAACGAATCGGGCATCTGGTTATTTCTTCCTCAACCTCATGAGAACCTTGTTCTTTGTGTCTCGGAGGTAAAAGCTGTTAACCCAACGTTTTCTCTGAGGGAACCCTGTAAAGCAGCCCTCAAAATCTCAACTTCTTCCTTTCCCACAGTGGAGTCGCCTGCAGCCTACTGCTGAGTGGTAACGTAAATAACGGCTAACACAGCCAATCAGAGTCCAGAGAGAGGGGTGGATAGTGTAAAACGCCAGACCCCTATAGGGACAGTGATTTATTTAAAAATTCCACGTAGCATATGATGAGTGAAGGATCAAAAAATGATTTTTACTTCCTATTTAAGTTTTACAGGAGAAAATAGTGTTGTTCTGCAGCAGATTAAATATCTGCAGACGCATGGGCAGCTTGACACTTTTTTCTGCACTTGACTGTGACCACTGGGTTTCTTTTGCTTCCTGGATGCTGTATGGTGGCACCCAGGACCCTGTTTTGAGATCGTGATCATAATTCCTTTTATATGCAGCCACTGTCCAAAGGGTGGTTTGTTTCCTTTACATTCCTTTCTGATAGTTCAAAAGTGTCTCCATGAATGAGGGGAAAAAAAGTTTTTATTTAAGAAAAAATGAAAATGTACATGGATACATTTGGTTTTCTTTTGATATACAGATATTTAAACGACACACACATATATATGTATATACATACATAAGTATCCAGAAATTATTAGAATCGAGGTCAGGATTCTTCAGCATTAAAGGTAAGCCCAAGGAATGATTGACACCAAACAACTTATTTAATCACAACTTTTCAGAAAGTAGGCTGTACAAATGGACATATGGTCTGCAAACTTCTGTTGTCACAGAACATTACAGGATAGGATTTTCACATCATTGTTAAATAAAATAATAATGACTGGGTACTCTGGTCGCAAACCACAATGGGAGTTTACATTCCCTGTAAAAATATGTAGCATTGCCAAACTTTCATCTTGAGGTTGGAATCTTGTGCCATTTTTATTCCAGCTCTCCCCTCTCTCTCTTTTTTTTTTTTTTTTTTCACTTAAGTTGGGATATTACTGCAAACA